>JAODAL010040711.1:0-36634 GCA_025379985.1 Phyllomedusa bahiana
AAAAAGTCCCCATCCCTGGTGATGAAGGCTGTTTTCCCTTCATCGCCCTTGCGGATTCGGCCAAATTGTGGGCCCCCTCTCGATCCAATTGGAGAAAATTTTTTGCGCCCCGCAGATGGTAAAAAGTTCAGTATCAACGGCAATGGGAAAGGGTTTTTTCACTGTGATCTTGTTCAACCCCGGTAGTCTATGCAGGGCCTAAGGTCCCGTCCTTTTTTTTATAAAAAAGAACCCCGCACAAAGGGGGGGACGAGGACTTTCGTAAACCCCTTTCTGGAGTTTCTCCTGGATGTACTCGGACATAGCTTGGGCTCAGGAACCGAAAGTGGGTGAACTCGGCCCCGGGGGGGAGGGTTTTCCCCGGCAATAAGTGATGGGGCAATCGTATGGTGGGTGCGGAGGAAGACCTCGGCTTGTCTCTCGGGAAAAATCAAAACAAATATCTGGCACACTAAAAACTAAGTAAAAAACATCAAGGTATATAGGAATTTTTGAAAAATGGCATTATGCTAAGGAAAAATAATGAAAAACCCTGGGATTCTTAGTTTGCATTTTTTGATCAAAAATTTTTAGGCTCACCTCCAATAGCTCAAGGGGATCCCGACAGGTGAGTCCCTAAAAAACATTTTCCCTTACGGGAGTCTTTTCAGATTTTAGTGTTAGGGACCACCTTATTTGGACCCCCCTTGCCCCAATTGGGAGGGAGTTAAACAATTTTTGATCAAAAAGCAAAACTAAAACCCCAGGTTTTATATTTTCCTTACAGTAATGCATTTTAAAAAAATTCCTATATCCCTTTTGGGTTAATTATTTTTTAGTGTGCCACGGTTTTTTGTATTAAATGTATGCTATTGTCTTGCCAAGTGCCCCTTTTGCAAATTTTTTTCAAATATTGGATGTGCACAGCCTAAATAATTTTTGTGTCTATTTGAGGAAAGGCAACCCATTGGCTTGCTGCATTTGCCTCCTTTTTAAACCGTGCAGGGTAATTCTAGCAAGTTCCCAACCTCCCTGAGTTTTTGAGTCTAAAAGGGCTCCTAGTGAGGTAACTGTTTTGTTGGGATCACTTGTACTGGGATCCCCTTTGGGTATTGGGGGGGTACTTAAACAATTTTTGATCAAAACTGCAAACTAAGAATTCCAGGGTTTTCATATTTTCCTTAGCAGTAATGCATTTTCAAAAATTCCTATATACCCTTATGTTTTACTTATTTTTAGTGTGCCCCCGATATTTGTATTTGATTTCTTGCCTTGCCAGTGTGCACCTTTTTCTTATTTTTTTTTCAAAATATAGGATGGCAGAGCCAAACCCAAATTTTTTGTTTGCCTCGGGAAACACCGGCGTACCCCAGATTGGGCCAGCCCGGGGGCAGCGGCCCCTTTAAAGGGTCGAGCGAAGCGGAAAACACCGGGCGAGGTCCCACCAAAAAACCCCCCCGACATTGGGACCCCAACGAGTCCCCTCTCCAATGTCCAGCCCGGGATGGGAGTGGAGCCGCAGCCATGGGAGTCCGAGAAGGACCGCTGATGGGGACGAGGAAACAATGAAGGAATTTCTTTTTATGCAGCGCCCCCCACGGGAGGGACAGAGGTTTGGTGAAAAAATGGATGGTGTCGCTAGAGCCCCCCGCTGACGGATGAGATCGGGGTTTTTAAAGCGGACCACCGGAAGCCGAAAACTGTTCACTAGAGACTGGGGATGAAGTTCCCGGCCGAGCCCGAATCCAGAAATGCCGGAACCCGGAACGAGGTACCTTTTTCTCTGAACCCTGCAGGCATCAACAGACGTGGAGGGAGGAGTTTGCACCTAGGAATGCCTTTCCCACGATCAAGTGCGGGTTTCCCCGGCTTGGGGCGTTGGGACAACTCCTCCGGTAATGCTCTGGGCTGCCCAGTAGAGGCTCAAGTTCCCTTGCCGCGGGGGGCCAACTCTTCTCAGAAGAAAAACCCGACAATCTGGGGGGCCCCTCGTGGGTGTTGATGCGTGGTGCGGAGGCCCGGGAACCCGGGTGCAGGCGAGGAAACCGGCGAGGTTTGGGGCTATGACGCTCTTTGCCGAAGTTCCCCCCCTCCCGTTCAATGAAGCACTCATGCGGGTCGCTAAACCGGTCGGGGTCATGAGGGAAGACGGGGGGTCTCTAGGGGCCCAAGACTCCTTAACTCGGTTAAGCCCCTTCTTGAAGGTGGCGCAAGAGGGGCCTCGTTCCATGACATTTCAGAGGCCAGAGTGCGAATTTGGGGCCCCCGTTAGTCCCCAACAAAGATCCCCCGGCGTAGGTTTAAAGGGCTGCCAGGGAGGGGGAAAATGGTTCCCGAAGACATTGGGGAACCATGAGGAACGACTAAGATTGCCGTCACGGTTTGTTCCTGTCCCACAGAGGTGTGCCCATCCAGGGCCCTTCCCAAGGGGGCTGACCACGAAAGCAATTTCACACGTTTGGCAGGAACTGATCGGGGCCATCAGCTCCAGTGCATAGAGCTTGGGTGATAACCCCCTCCCCAAAATTATGGGTTTTATACTTAACTCAGAGGCAGGGGGCAACCACTGGAGATGGCAAGGGTTTTGCTGCTGGACGGGGCATTGCTGCAAAATGGTGGATAAATGGGTAAGTTGCTGGGGCGTGTTGACCGGTTGCTGTGATGGCGGGCAACAACGGTCGCGATCCCCGACTGGGGGAACGGACCTTGGCGGGGCCAAGGGCCGGATCCTACTGTAACGGTCTGGGGGTGGGTCCCGGACCACCGGAGGCGATGGTTAACCCACACCAGGGTGGAAAAACAAGTAGGGCCCCGGGATTCACCCAAGCCCGCCGCAAACGGGGTGGCTTGCTGCGGCGGGATCTAACAGGTCGTTTCCACTGGGGGGGGTTGCCTGCGGGGGGCCAAGGGTAGGGAAGTAGGTCCGGGGAGGCAGGGTCGTAGTCGGGAACAGGCGGAGGGCAGGGCAGGCGGTGGGTTCGTGAACGTAGACAGGCAGAAGGTCAGGGCGGCGCAAGGTTCGTGGTCGGGAAACTAGGCTCTAGGTTCGGTACACGGGAAGGGAAGATAACAAACTTGGAAGCTTTCTCCAAGGAAAATTACACCAAGGGTCGGCCCAAAAGGGCCGCCAGGAAAAGGCCGGCATAAATAGGGGCAGGCCCGGGGAATGACCAATTAAAAGGCGCCTACCCTTTTTAAAATTTTTAAACTGCCGGCAACCCCGGCCCTGGGCGGGTCACGCGTCCCAGACGGGGAAAAGGCTGGCAGGAGCGTGGCCCGGATAATGAACGCCGGCGGGGAAAAGGGGGTGAGGGGGACCCCGAAACCCAAACATGCGGGACGCGGCTCCGCTAGGTGTCGGAGCACGGATGCGCCTGCGACCCGGGACAAGGGTCGCAGGGGCATCCGTGACACCAGTGACTACATATTGTTTATGTGCACCCCCCTCACCACTATTTGATTATGTGTATTCCCTGTCTACAAGCTGGTTTATTCAAGCATAATTAACTCTGGTCATAAACCACTAAAACGCCTTTATTGGTGGTAACAGGTTATCTCCTAGTGGGACATTTAACATAGAACATTGAGCTTTTATTTGCTTCATAGGAGCACCAGATCCTCACCCGTCCATCCACCCTTGACATCCTCCAACATACATTATAATGGGTCAATCAAGGGACACATAAAATTAGGTATTCTTGTACCTTCCCCTTCATCACCTTTCCAGCCAGTCAGGGACAACAAATTACCCTAATGAACTAATGGGCAGCTCTGAAACCTGAACCGAATGTTCAGGTGATAAAAGTATGGTTTCAAAAAGAAACTGAGTTCACAGCTGGGGGGTCAACCATCAACAGGCGCCCTGCAAATATCAGTGAGTTTGTGAGTGACGGAGTTCCTTCCCCTCTGATTGATTATTGATTTCTTGAGGGAAAGTGGTGTCAGCGTATATATTTGGGGTGCCTGACCTGTGTTGGGGTGTGATTTATGGTAATCTGTCTCTTGAGCAGAAGGTGAGTGCAAATAAGATTGAGTGGAAATAAAGTGACCACTTTATAGTGGCCCCCATGTCACTTACTGCTAAGTGTGTACATGACAAATTGGTGGCAGAGCAGTGGGATAGGTTTACTTTTAGTAGAGCAATAGTGCTTGGTTTTAGCAATTATTTCCTGCACTAAAGAACTGGCAGTATCCCTGCGAGGGCTACACCAGTTCTACAAGAACTAACTCAGTGCTTGCTTTGACATTCCTGCCAACAGTTTTTGCTTTTTTGTTTTTCTATTCTATCTTTTATTTGGCAAAGGGTGCTTTGTGATATGGCAGCCCTGTAAAAGAAGCAGAGCAAAGAAGCTCTCATCATCCATTGTGAGCAGAGAGGGATTGATACGACTGACAAAAGACGACACCTGAACAAGACACTAGTTGTGCTCGGGGGGCCAAATAATGGACATTGCTCCAGAGATCGTTTCTCCTGAGAATACGGGCCCGCAACAGTTCTGGGAGGGCGGCCCTTTTTTTAAGGGGCTTACAACAGTTTGGAGCCTTTTGAACCTAGTAGCACCTGAAACGCCTCGTACAAAGGTGTGGCAGAACACCAGGTAAAAGAGGGCTGCGAATCCAAGCCAAAAGGACAAGGGGCCCACTGCAGAACGCCAGTTGAGAAAGAGGCTGCTGCTGCAGAATGCCAGCCTCAGGTAGAGTTCCAGCTGCAGATGGCTTAATTGGATTAGCACTTCACAATCACACTCCAAAGATACAAATCCACTGAGATCATGGCTAGAAAACTTTCCTGTGATGGAAAAGAATGGGGACTTAGACATTTTTCTATGGGTGTTTGAGAGAACCTTCAGACAATACCATCTGCCCTGAGAGCAGTAGGATTAGTTTCTAACCCCAGGATTAAAGGGAAAAGTGGAAGTTTTATCTGACCTTCTACCTGAGCGAGATGGGGATTATGATGGTATAAAAAAGGATTAAAAATATCCCTTTTCCCCAACAAAAAGTTCCGGAACCAGGGGGGGGGGGGGGTCCCACTGTAGGGGGGGGGGGTTTTTAGCAGTCTAAAAAACCCCCCTTTCGGGAAATGGGAGTGAAGACTCTGTTACTAGCTTTGATAAACTGGATGATCTGATGGTTAAAGACGTTTTTTTTATCTCGTTCAAAGGGATGTAATCCGCTATTGCCGTTATACGTGGCGAAATGCCCCCCAAAAAATTAGGGTAATCCCATGCTTTTTAGGAGCTAAGGTTCACGTCGTCCCCCCCAAACCAATGCTACAATCAATGGGAAAAAAGGACATGTCTTTGTTATGGCCCCCCTGGCTTTGGAAAGCCTGCCCCCAAAACACCCGGCGTATTGCGGCGTGTGCTATACGCGCCGCAATACACCGTGTGCACATACCCTAATTCTACAAAGCCCTGGACTTTTAATCAGCTCTGCTATCAGATGGTAGCTTAGAGAAGCTGAGGGATCTGGCAGGCAAGCCTCCTGAGGACCCTGGCAATGAAAAATTGTATTCGGACCAGTGAAAATTGTATACCGAGACAGTCCCCACAGACAACACAAATCATGGGAACTGAAAATGGTGGTCCCCTTTTACCTGTTTCCAAAAAGTTGTAAAAAATTGTTTGAGATCCCTTTTAAAACCGGCTTTTGGGATAAAATAAAACCAAAGCCACCTGACCCATAAATTTTATGGAAAATATGGGGACTGCTACTTTCGATTCGTAGGTTCCCCAGCAGGTAAAAGGCGGGGGAATAGCCTTAAAGCTCCGTCAATTCTATTGCCATTCACTAATGAGCCTTTCAAAGGAGTTGCTGTTGTTTTATAGGCCCGTTCTTAATTCCTAGCAGTTAAGGAAAACACTTAATTCTGACAGTAGTTGACTATGCCACCTGATATCCAGAAGCTGTAACATCTGGTAGCCAGCCACTATCATTCCTCATTAATTGGGTTATGTTATTTTAAATGGGAAATGAAAAAATGCATCGGCTTGTAGAGAAATATTTGTATCCGTGTTAGCCAAGAAAGTGTATTTTTTGGGAAGAAATGGGGCGATCCTTTTTGGCTAACTGGTAATTTGGGTTTTGAGCTTTCGAAAAACTAGCTCCCTTCCAGACAGGTTGTTATACAAAAAATTTAAAAAATTCACAGACTTTTAATACACAAAAACATGGACCTTAAAGGGCCCTTTTTTCTTAAAAAAAACAAAATGAAAATTAAAGGAAGTCATTTACGGCAGGTAAAGACATCAACTTCTGGAAATTTTGTGAGGCGTGACGAGGGGTCAGAAAATTCGTGTTTATTTAGCCATAATGTAAATTTGTGGCCCATCACATTCACAATATTTGACATATAGCTGGCTTTTAAATTTTTTTCCCATTTTGCGAGTCTGAAATTTTGCATTAATTTAAATTCCCTTCCTTTTCTCTCTCTGGTTTTAAAGTGCCCCATTAAAATCTAGTTTTCAGTCTTAAATAGAAGGTCATCTCGGGGGAATTGTTGTGCCACTGAAGATCCGTTCGCTGTTTTTAATAGTGAACTTTTTGGAGTTCATGCGCGGGGGGATCTCTGCCTGTCCCCCCAATAAAGGCCTGGGTGGGACATTGCGCACACATGTAAATTACACCCCATTGTAGACCTGCGGAAAAGTCCCCCAAATTCTGTGCACCTGCTGGGACTGGGGGGCGGGTACACTGACAGGGGTGTGGATGTCCCTGCAGGTTTTTGCCCTGTTCTGCAGGAAAGGGTGAGGTGCCATTTTTGGGGGGGCCCCTTCGGGGCACCCCGGGACAATTAATACGCCACGGGTTTGGTGGTTGCCGAAAGGAAGGAAGGGGGGGATGGGAATATGTTTTTGGTCTGTTGTCCCTAGTAGTACAGGTTAAATTTCCCTTGGGCAATTTTTCGTAGGATCCCAGCTGGGGTTGTAGGTTACAACTAGGGGCACTCGTTCTTCCTTTTGGGTCTCTTTGTATGTGAGGTTTCTTTTTATGTGGCCCCTTTGCTTTATTGATTTCCGTCACTTTTGGCCTGTATCCCCAAATTTGGGGAAATTTTGTCCTCGATCCAGGGGGTGTTTGTCCAGGTTTCTTGTGGAGCAAATCGATTGTACCCTATAGCCTGGGTGTATAAAAAAGGTTGTTTTGTGTGCTTGGGGGAAGCTGTAATTTCTGAGGTAGGCCCAATTTGTCTGTGGGTTTTTGGACATTGATGTGAAAAAGCCGGTGGGTCGTTGATGGTTTGTATATCCAGAGAGGGATTTTCTCTCTGAATAGGGGAAGGTTTAAGGTTATGGTGGGGTGGAAGTTATTTAAGTCATTATGGGAAAATTTAAAATTTGGGCCCCTCGCCCGCGTCCTTTCAATGAATCTCGATTAACGGGGGGTACATCATGGGTTTGGGGTGAGGTGGATAGATACGCCCTTCCAGTTCAGCCCTTTAAAAATTTTTCATATGGGGCGCACATCTGGGGCCCCATTGAAGTTCCCCTTTGCTGAGAATGGTCCTCTCCAAATTTAAAAAAGTTTGGTGAGATGAACTGTATACTGTGTTATTTTTTTGTTGGGAGGTTTAGTTCCCAGGGGCGTCCGAATGCTGCAGCTCCATCCCTTTTGGGTATGTTTTATACAAGGTTTTTACATCCATGGTTGCCAAAAACGGTGCCTCAGGAAGTGGACCGAGGGCATTGAGTTTGTTAAGAAGATCCGTGGTGCCTCCCAGGGTTGCCCTCTTTGTGGATCTTGGGGAGCATGTAGAAGCACCCCACCATCAACATTAAACTTACCTATTCAGAGAGTAAAATCCACTTTCTGGATACTACAATACTCATCAAAGAGCACCGGCTACTCACATCAGGTACCACAAACCCACAGATTGAACGGCCTTACCTCAGAAATGACAGCTTCCACCCCAAGCACACAAAACAATCCTTATTACAGCCAGGCTATAGGTACAATCTTTATTTGCTCCGACAAGACAGACCTGGACAAACACCTCCGGGAAATCTGAGGACAAAATTTCTCCAATTGGGATACGGGCCCAAAAAGTGACGGACAAATAAATCAGAAAAGGGCGGCAACCATCAACAGAGCCCAGTCTGTCATAACAAAGAGACCCAGAAGGAAAAAACGAGTGCCCCTAGTTGTAACCTACAACCCACAGCTGGAGACCCTCACGAAAAGATTGCCCAAGGGAACTTAACCTGTACTACATAGGGACAACAACTAAAAAGGACATATTCCCAGTCCCCCCTCCTTTCCTTTCGGCAACCACCAAACCTGGGGCCCGTATTTTGTCCGGAGTTGCCCTGAAGGCCCCAACAGAAAATGGCACCTCACCCTGCCTGCAGAACAAGGTGCAAGACCTGCAGGCACTCCACACCGCTGTCAGTGTACCTGTCCACAGTCCCAGCAGGTGCACAGAATTAGGGGACATTTTTCCTGCAGGTCTAGCAATGTGGTGTATCTGATTATGTGTGCGCAATGTCCGACCACAGGCCTTTAGGGGGGGGGGAGACAGGACAGAGACTCAGCCAGCGCATGAACTCACACGATTCCTATTAAAAAACAGCAGAACTGATCTTCCAGTGGCCCCAACACTTCTCCAGAGATGACCATTCTATTGAAGATCTGAAAATTATGATTTTAATGGGACACTTTAAGACGCAGAGAGACCGAAAGGAATGGGAATTTTAAAAAATGCAAAAATTTCAGACTCTGCAAAATGGGCTAAATATTTTATGCCAGCTTTATTTCAAAATATGTGTGGGAAATGTGATGGCCACAAATTACATTTTGATGGCTACAGATAAGACACAGAATTACTGACCCCCGTCACGCCTCACAAGTTTTTCCAGATAGTTGATGTCTTGACCTGCCGTAAATGACTTCTCTGCTTATATTGCAATTGGTTATTTTTAAGAATTCTAGGACCCTTTGAAGGTTCCATGTTTTTTTGTGTATAAAAAGTTGTGAATTTTCAATTTCTTGTATAACAACCTGTTGAAGAAGGGGGCTAGTTCTCTCGAAAGCTCACCATCAAATATACTCAGTTAGCCTGAAAAAGGTATCGCCTGATTTCTTCACTATTCTACTACAATGCTTGTAGAAACCCAAAGAAGAGACTGTGAACATTACATGTCACATCTTCTGTTTGCCTACAGAGAGGTACCCCAGGCCTCAACCGGTTTCTCCCCATTTGACTCCTTTATAGAAGAAAGGTAAAGGGGGCCCCTTGATTTGATTAAGGACTCCTAGGAGAGTAGACTGGAGACCCTGGAAGTCTCAGTAGTGGAATATGTGATAAAGATCAGGAAGAAATTGCAGACACTGAGCAGTGTGGTGCATGATAATATGAACCAAGTGCAGAAGAAAAAAAAAAGAATGACGTTAACTACGTAATATCCCTAAATGATAAACGTCAAAAGGTTTTGCAGTATGCCCAAGGAGGGAGAAAGGGATGTCCTATTAGATATACTGTCTGAAGCACAGGACACAGGCACACTTGAAGCTGCACAATGTAACCCTCAGTTTGCCAACAACCAGAGGTCTGAGCTTCTCAAAGTGTTAATAACCTTTAAAGATACTTTTACAGAAAGGCTTCAACGGACCCATTTAGCCATCCACCATGCGGACACTGGCACTCTTTCACCAATAGATCTCACAAAGAAAAAACTCCCCCAAATAGTTTTTTGGACCCCCCCCAATGTGAGAAGTCCTTTGCAGCCCTAAAGGATGCTGTGGCCATCTAATCATGTTTTCCAAGCTCCCAAATTCTCCTGCAGGTTTGTCGTCCAGATTGATGCCAGCACTTATGAGTTTTATATGCCACTATTAAAAAAAGAGTGTTTGGCAATTGTGTGGGCTCTAAGTAAACGACAACCCTACCTCTATGGGTGCAACCTCACAGTGATCACCGATTATAACCCACTTAGCTGGCTTAACAGAGTAGCTGGCGACAAAGGTGAAACAAGTAGCTGGTGAAACTACTAAGATGGAGCCTAGTGTTACAGCAGTATGATTTTACAATACAACATAAAAAAGGCATTGAACATGGTAATGCATATGGTCTCTCTCGTCAGAGGAGGACAGAGGTGGAGATGGGCTCAGGAGATAGCAGGTAAGCCAGTCCCCCACGCCAACTCTAAAGGGAGAAGGTGTAATAGGAAAGTGTGTTATGTACAGTATATCCTAGTGACTACGGACTATTTATGTACACCCCCTCACCACAGGTCGATTATGTGTATTCTCTGTCTACAAGCTGGTTTATTCAAGCATAATTAACTCTCATAAACCAATAACTAATTTACTGGGGGACAACAGGTTACTTCTAAGTGGGACATTTGACATAGAGCATGGAGCTTTATTTATTTCAAAGGAAGACTAGATTCTCACATGTCCATCCACCCTTGACACCCCCCAACATACTCTATAATGGATCAATCAAGGTACACCTAAAATGAGGTATTCTTGTACCTTCTTCCTCATCACCTAATCAGTCAGTTAGCGACAACAAATTGCCCTAATGAACTGAGGGGCAGATCTGGATCTTAAATCTGGAATGATTGTAAAGGTTATAAAAATATGATTTCAATAGGAAACTGTGTTCACAGCTTGGGGGTTAGCCATCAGCTTTCTTTTGTATTCTATGTAAGCACTGTTCTTTTTTTCTATTAAAGTTTAAAACTTGTATGCTAAAGTTTGGTCCTTGTATGCTCTAAGAATCCATAGCCTCAATTATGGTGTTTAACCCTGTGACTGCAGGAGAGCAGTGTGTTAGTGGTAAACCCAGTGACTGCTGGAGAGCATGTTTGGTTAGAATGTTTTAACCCTGTAAGTGGTGGTAAGCAGTGTTTTTGAGTGACGGAGTCCTTCCCCTCTGATTGATTATTGATTTCTCGTGGGAAGGTGGTGACAGCATTTATTTTGGGGTGCCACCTGAGCAAACTGATCATGGTTACAGTCTTTTTTACCTTTGCCTACATGTTTACATCTAATCATTGTGGTAAAAAAAAAAACTTTAGAAGCCTGTGGAGAAAAATCATTGGAAAGTAGCAGGTCATGTTGGATGTGCTGGCCCTTATGAATCAAACTGAGAGCATGATTATTTTACTTAGGCTCCAAAAACCTTTTTTAAGACTGAAATTATCTCAGTCAATCAGGTAGAACAATTTGCCTTTAGAGCTCTTGACTAGTGTTGAGCGATTGCGTTGGCTATCGAGATCGAGCGATAGTCGATAGTCGGCCGCTATCAATAAGGTTTTTCGATAGTGAGCATTGATTATGAGCGATTACCATTAAAGTCCCATGGGGAGAGCAACAACACCTTCATTATTACACCCAAACAAGCTGGAGAAGCTGAAAATTAACATCCACAACAGTCAAATGGATACGTGCTACTCTTAGGCATCACACTTAGGTTTTAAAAGTCACAGAACCTTTCAATTCTCCTGTGGTGAATATAGAATTGCTTTTTTAAGATTTACGTGGATGCTGTGTCAATGAAAAAAGCTTGGTGGGGCAAAAGTCAAAAACACGTATCTGTTATGTTTTCGTATAATACACGGTATTTTTGCACCTTTCAATTCACCTGTGGTGACTATAGAATTGCTGTTTTAAAATTTACGTGGATGCTGCGTCAATGAACAAAGCTGGTGCGCAAAAGTCAAAAAACACTATCTGTTATGTTTTCGTATAATACACGGTATTTTTTGCACCTTTCAAAATTTACCTGTGGTGACTATGAATTGCTGTTTTAAGATTTACGTGGAAGCTGCGTCAATGAAAAAAAGCTGGGTGCGCAAAAGTCAAAAACACGTATCTGTTATGTTTTCGTATAATACCCGGTATTTTTTGCACCTTTCAATTCACCTGTGGTGACTATAGAATTGCTGTTTTAAGATTTACGTGGAAGCTGCGTCAATGAACAAAGCTGGGTGCGCAAAAGTCAAAAAACACGGTAGATGCTGCTTTAAAATTCTCTCGCTAACTACATAAAATCTTCAAATCTCTAATATAACTAAATTGGAAGGATCACAGCTAATAGTAGAGGTTTCTCTGTGCAGAAATAGACTAATGTCGCTGAGCTGTTTGGCCACAGGCAGAGCGCAGGTCCTATCCCTATGAACGCTGAGAGACACTGAGGCTGAAACAGGAAACGCTGTTCTATGTAAAACGAGGTCATGTGTTTTTTCCAGCCAATCGCAACCATACACATCCCAGTCATGACGTCGCACACATATCTCACCCTGCTCTATTCTGTAATCTGATTTGCGGGCCCGCCAAAATTTACAGGAAGCACCGAAAAAGGCGCGATCTTAATAGATGATGCTCAGATTTTAACCTTAATTATCGCATGATCTGGAAATTTCGATCACCATAAAAACCTTGCCGATTTCAACTTTGTCGATAAAAATCGCTCAACACTACTCTTGACATCTATAATTATGTTGACTTCATTCTCAGCATCAGGACCAGGCAGAGAAGTCGACAGGTTGGCTGCTTTCTTTGACAAATGATTGACAACTGGAGGCTTAAGGAAACAAACATAATAAAGATGTTTGTTAATACCAGGGGATACTAAGATGTAGAGTTCGAAACATACCAGGTTAATTTGTTTGAGGATTGTAGAAAAAACAGAAAACGAGAAGATAACTTGAAGCAAGAAGTCTCAAGGCAGATGTGCTTGGAGGAAAGCCAATCTTTATCCCCAGCCAAGTACTGTGGTGATGACCTGCATTTCTTGTCTCTGTTTTGGTTGAAACAGGAAATGACTTTACTTAGGGAGTCTTTAGTTTTCTGCCAGATGTGAAAGAGAACTCTTGTATGTCAGTAACTGAGCAGTTAATCACCTCTCCCCTGATAGCTGAATACTATGTTATCCTGGTGGCCTATACAAGTTACTCCTGTGTTCTGGTTCTATTGCTCAGCCACACCCAGGTGCACCAGCAAAGCAATACTTATCTCTTCCGGAATTAACTCTATTTCTTTGTAGCTGTTTCTTTTGAGTCCTCAAAGTCTGCTACAGTATATAAGCTCTGCTAACTCTCCCATTCATGGCCTGAGTGTCTGCACAGCACAGTCTCTATACTGGTTCTGTTCTGCTACTCTATCCTGTTGATTTGGCCTAAATTACCCTGTTAGGATCTGTGTCCATACAGTCACATAGATGCTGCCTCTGGATGACAACCAGTGGCAATTTTGGAGATAGCATCTTTAGTCTCTATGCCTCAGACTGGCCAGCAGCAAACAGATTACAATCACAATGTTCTACACTGAAGTCTTAAGACCTTACTTTATGTTGGAACTTTTACACTTGCTTTTATGTCATGTCTCAAATAAAGTAATGTTTACATGTGACTGTGTATGTCACTAGTAGCAGGAAGTGTTGTGTTCATAGACAAAGGAAATAGCACTCTGGGATCTTCTCCATATACCATAAAGACAAGTACAGCCCAGTAGACTTTACAGAAAGTTTAATGTAGGCAAACAGTGCCCATTGGAGGAAGTCTACCCATTGTCCTAGGGGTGTGGGGAAATAATAAACTGAAACTGCAGAACACTTGCCAAAATCTGGAAATAAACTGGACCTTTCTGTGTCACACAATGGGAGAAATTTATCATCAGATGCATCTTTGACTCCACTTCTCTGACGTGCATTCTCCTTAAAACCGTCAAATTGTTGAGCAATGTATAATAAATTTTGTGTATTTTTCTAAACAGTTCTGAAATGCATTTTTGTTAATGTTGCTCTGGAGTTTTATACGAATACAGTGATAGCATTAGTGGAATGCCTTTGTGCAAACATTTTGTAACATTTTGAATACACCCATTAAAATCACACCTTCAAAGGCTTGACAAAAAAAATGACACAATTGTGCTAAAAACTAGTACAAAATGTAATAAATAAGGAAAATTAAGATGGATGTAAAAGCATAAAAACGGTGCACCATGAAATTGTACAAAATTAAAAATAAATTGTCCCATTGTGTTTGTGTTGTCCATACAGATGGAAAATATGCTTGACCAACAACAGAAGGAAGACATGTTGCAGATATAGGTCTAGATAATAGAACAAAGTGTGACAGAGAAAAAAATGATCAAAAAACATCCAGATTACCATATGGCCAGGGGAACAAGGCAGACTGGCAATGCAATCCTTTGATATGCAACTCCAGGGAGATTCTGGAATAGGTCAAGGAAGCAACAGACTGGAAAGCAGAGCTATGTTTTGTCCACAAATAGAAAGGTGCATCTCCAGCAGGTAAAGACGACCTAAAATCAATCATAATATAGGGAAACATGGCTTCAGTTTCAGGGAGATACAATAGCTAGACTTCGCTATAGAGAGTTGTAGCATTGGGTAAAAAGCCAATGGCATAGTCTGGAACTAAAAACATCTGTGTTGCCTGAAAATGGCTCTGGAATCCATGGTAGACTCTAATGTACAGAATGTAGCACTGACAGACAAATAGTTGTCAGAAAACAAGACACTGATCTCTATGAGTAATTTAGTCATTGTACCATGGTTTGACTTCTGTGTGCTTCTTAAACATAAAGGGGTTGTCCAGCAGATAAAAATCATTTAAAATGGGTCCAGACTGGGTAAAAAATGAAAGAACAGTTATACTTACCTGTCCCCCACCAGTGATGCTCCAGGGCTCCAAGGCAATCTGTTCCTCTTCACACTCCATTGTTAGTGCAAGACTTCTCTTTCGTTGTGATGAGAGCCCAGAAGTGAAGAGGAGCAGATCATCAGGAAGCTCCGGAATGACTGGAGACAGATAGGTAAGTATAACCTTTTGGGGGAAACTTTTACCCACCCTGGCCCCATTGTCTTATAACCCTTTTAAAAATAAAATGTTAAAAGACTGTTAGGGCTTGTCCCCACAGCAGGTTTTGAAAACCATCTGTAAACCGACTGTCAACCTCTTAAATTGATTTAAATAGAAAATCTGTGCAGCAGTCTACACAACACGGATTTTCTGCTGATGTTCCTAAAAACTTATAATGTTTTCATACTTCCACCGGGTTTTCGGGCAGAAGATGTACATGTCAGTGGTTAAGGGAGACGGGCGAATCCGCAAACCGCGGACAGAACCATCAACTAAAACCCCATACAAGATGTCAAAAGACTGGTCAGATTCTTTGAATCAGAATCCGGACGGTATTTTAACCTGCTGTGTGGATGCACCCTTACAAAACATAAAAAAAATCTGTTCTTAATGTAAAGCTTCACGCTGCAGGATCAAATCAACTCTGAAAAGCTTGATGAATAACATTACAAGCTGCTCCAGAAAGGCCTGAACCGTGATTTGGGGCTCAGATGAGGAAAAATTGACAGGTAATGTGAATTTCTAAAGAGAGGAAACTGAATAGGGTGAAACATCACCTAACCAGTGGAGTTTCCTGGCTCCACTGGACAGTCTCTTAGGAAGTGTCCCTTGTTTCCACAATATAGATGTAACGGTCAGTGGAAGTGGATCCTCTGGACCACCACAAGCGATGGTTGTAAAGCCATGCCAGGGAGAGGGAATCTAAGTAGGTCCGGTTTTCCCCAGAGCCCGCGCAAAAGCGTGGATGGACTTGCTTGTGGCGGATTGCTACCAGGTCGCTACCCCGTAACATGACTTCGCTAGCGGTGGCTGTCCGAAGGGTTGCGCGTACGGAATCGTAAAGCAGGCTCGTAGGTCGGGGACAGGCAGAAGGTCAGGACAGGCGCAATGTTCATAGTCGCGGAACAGCAGAAGGTCCAGGACAGGGGGCAATGGTTCGTGGTCGAGGACGGAAGGCAGAGGTACGGTACACAGTAGACAAACAAGATATCAGGAAAGCTTTCTCTCAAGGCACAGGGCACTATTGATTCAGCAAGGATGCTAAGGAAGAGGCAGAGGGCCTTAAATAGGGTGCAATCGCCGAGTGAGACCAATCACCGGCGCGCTGTCCCTTTAATTTGCCAGTAGAAAATACCTGTAAGCGCGCCCTAGAGGGCGACCACGCACCCGGCCTGGCAGCAGAGGCTGTGCGTTGGGACGAGAACAGGAGCATGGCGAGGTAAGTGGATGTCAGGGCTGCGGCGCTGGCCGCAGCTGGGGACGTTGCGGAGGTGCGGGTGTGCCTGCGAGCCGACACGGGGGGTCGCAGGGACACCCATAATAGTACCCCCCCTTTGGCTTCACCCTCTTCTGGCCCGCATAAACTTAGACAAGAGAGCCGATACAGGATGTTCTCCTCCGGCTCCCATGACCTTTCCTCCGGCCCAAACGCCTTCCAGTCGACCAAAAAAAATCGTGTCCCCCTAACCGTCTTCATGGCCAAAATCTCTTTGACGGTAAAAACATTGGTGGAGTCAGCCACGGGAGATGGGGGAACCACAGATCGGGAAAACCCGGTATGGATGGCCCGGGTTTCAGCAGGGAGACGTGGAAGGAGTTTGGGATGCGCATATTTGGAGGGAGGGGGAGCTTGTAGGCCACCTGATTGATGCACTTCAGGACCTCAAAGGGACCTAAAAAATGGGGGTCCAGCTTGTAGCTAGGGATTTTAAAGCGACAGACAGCCATACCTTATCCTCCGGGACAAAGGAAGGAGTGGGTCTTCTTTTCTTGTCCACTTGGACCTTCATACGGGCCTAGGCCTGGAGTAGAGATTGGCGCGTCTCCTTCCAAATGGCAGATAGGTCACGGACCAGATTATCCACCGCCGGGACATCTGAGGAGGCAGAGGGCAGCGGAAGGGGTGGGCGGGGATGCCGACCGAAGACGATGAAGAAGGGGGATGCCCCAGCAGAATCAGAGTCCAGAGAATTATATGAAAACTCCGCCCATGGCAATAGACCGGACCAAACATCTTGTCTAGCGGATACAAAATGGCGTAGATAGGTACCCAGGACCTGGTTCACTCTCTCCACCTGTCCATTAGATTGGGGGTGGTTCGCGGAAGAGAAGTCTAGTTCTACTTGTAGTAGCGAACAGAGGCCACGTCAAAATCTAGAGACAAATTGAACTCCCTGATCCGAAACAATATGTTGGGGAAGTCCATACAGCTGGAAAATATGTTTAAAAAAGAGGCTGGTGAGTCGAGGAGCAGAGGGAAGTGCGCCATTTTGGAAAAACGGTCGTGACCACCCAGATAAAACCCTTTCCCATCAGAGGGAGGAAGATCGGTGGGTGAAAATCCATGCAATGTGGCCCCAGGGACTGCTAGGTACCAGCAGCGGCTGGAGTAACCCCGCAGGTCTGAGTCGAGGTGACTTGTTGCGGGCACAGCTTGTACAGGCTTCCACGAACTCTTTCACATGTTTAGCAAGGTCAGGCCACTAGTAGAACTGGGAAATCAGGAAGCAAGACCTCTGAACCCCAGGGTGTCCAGCTGTGCCCCCTTCCCCAGAACCCCCAAACCCGAAGAGCAGGAGTAAAAATGCTTGCCGGGGGTACACGTTGGAGGTTACTGGGGGGGCAGCGGATACCAGAGTTCGGGAGGCACATGTGCTGTGGAGTGCCCCCCCCTTTCTTCTCCACTGACTCAGAGGCACAGAGGGGGCATCAGCCTTTACGTTCTTCCCCCGGGGAAAGGATAATGTAATTAAACCGGGCGAAGAAAGAGACCACCTCGCTTGCCATGGGTTTAGACTTCGTGTCGGGGAGGTAGAGAATTTTTTTGTGTTTCAGTGAAGATATTCACGGGAAATCGACACCCTCCAGTGGGGCGCCATTCTTCCAAACAAGTTAATGGCCAAAGCTCTCATGGTATAGTTTCCCTTCCAGGTGAAAAAATGTCCTGGAAAAAGAACCCAGGGGCCCGAGCCCTTGCCCTTGGCCCCTTTTGGGTGAGGCCCCCAAGCCCCTAGGAGGAGGTTCATTTCTAAAAAAAAGGGGTTTTCCTCGGCTTCGGGGGGGGAAAAACACGGGAGCGGAGGAAAGCTGCCTTAAATTTGGGAAAAGGGGCCCTCCTCAGGGGCCCGTGGCCACTTTCGGGTTGGCAGCTTTCTTGGTGAGAGCCACATTGCTCGAAAAAATGCCTGTATAATTTCAAAGCCCAAAAAGCGTTGATGGCCCGGGGGCTGAGGGGTCGGCCACTGTAAAAACAGCGAGAGTTTAGTGGGTCCAATTCGGGCCCCTTTCCGAAATGTTTTGAGGATGGGAGCGGTTGTAAAACAAGACTTTCCATTTGGCATGAGGTGGTTCTCGCGCAGGCTTTTTCGGGGACCGGCGCACGTGCAATGGGGACCTCTGATGGGATGAAAAAAATCAAGATTCATCCAGGTAACAACTACGCAACATACAGGGGGTCTCGGAAAATGTCTTTGATAATTCCGGAAGATGCGGGAGCGTTGCACAACCAAAGGGGCATCACTAAATACTAAATTTCCCCCTCACGAGTATTGAAGCCCGTTTCCACCATCCCCTTTTGGGACCCAGACGAGATTATAGGCCCCAAGTCCAACGGGTAAAAAACTTTAGCTCCCCGAGCGATCAAGAGTTCTGTGATCAACGGTATGGAATAGCGGTTTTTGATGGTGATCTTGTTGAGACCGCGGTTTCGATGCAGGGTCGCAGGCCCCACTTTTTCTGTACAAAGAAAAAAACCCGGCCCCAGCCGGAGAAGAGACTTGGGGGATAAAGGTTTTTTTGTAAATTCCCCAATGAGGCCCGACATCGCCTGAGTCCGGGACAAATGGTAGACCCTACCCCGGGGTGGATTCCTCCCCGGCATTTAGGCCCTATAGGGCAATAGTAAGGACGATAGGGGGAAGTGACTCTGTTGCTTCTCAGAGAAGACACCTGAAAATTTTGATCGGTTGCGGCAGGCCAGATAGGGCTTGAAGATGATTGTGAAGGACGGGGCGCCCCCGGGCGAGGTCTAAAGGGAGTGAGACTGGAAGCCCGATCCCAAATGCAAAACTTTCCCCTGTTTCCCCAGTGAGCATAGGGGCGTGCGTTGCAGAAAAGGAAATCCCCAGGAGAACAGCCGAGGAAGAACGGGGTAGCACAAGAACGCGATCCTCTCCCTGTGAAAAGCTCCTACTTGAGGACCCCGGTTCGGTCCAAGAGAATGGAGTCACAATAGCTCACCACTGACGGATGAATGACCGAGGGTTGGGTCTAAGCGGACCACTGAGAATGATTTGGTCACCAAAGCAGCATCCTAAAATTTCCCGGCAAGACCCGGGAATCCAAGAAGGCACCATTTGGGAACGAGACTCCGGAATTTGGGATGTGACCAGGCTGGGAGCATGAGCCGTGGAGATGTTTTCTCACACCTAGGGACGCCCCCCCCACAAGTCAGGGCGTGTGTTTTTCCCGGACTTGCGGAAGGAACGAAAAACCCCTGCGAAAATGTTCAGGGCGCCGCAGTAAAGGCAAATTCCCTCACATTGTCGGTAATTTTTTTGCGGAGTCGGGTGGGCTGTCCCCTTGCATAGCCCCCTCCATGGCAGGCTGCAAGGGGTAGTGGAGGCCGAAAAACACCGGAGCAGAGGGGTAGACGACATGTTTTGGGCTGGTACCGCTTTTTACGGAGCTCATCCCCCCTCTCCGAAGACGGGTTCAATCCGGGGTTTTCCGAATGATGAGCTCGCTTAATAAGACGGAAGGTCCCGGGGGGAGAGGGCATCCTTAATTGGTGGAGAGGGCCCTTTGAATTGGCGCATAATGCTGCATCTTCCAAGCAAAATCTGAAGCTGGGGTGCGGGAATTGCCGGAGTAGCACCTACGAGGCGTTTCCCCTTTCTGCAGGTTTTGTAAGGGGTTCGGGAGACGAAACTCGGGCAGGCCTTTTCGAAGACACTGCGGAACTTCTGCAGAATTCGCCAACAGCTGTGACTGGATCGCTTTGGTCCCCAAATGGTTTCGCCCCGGCCAGGGGTTTTTCCCGGGGAGGAAAATGACCACGAAGGCCACCCTTGACCTTTTCAGAGGAAAATGACCAGCCATAATTCCACGTGAGGGAGCACTGTGTGTGAAGCCCCTGCAGGGCCCTTGGGTCCCCATCAAACTTCAAAGGCAAATAACCGAGTTTAAGGCCGGCGGGCATCCCCCAAACGGTTGTCACGGGGGAGCCACCGCACCCGACTGCTGCTGCTGGGGCAGGAGCTTCTGCACATAGTTTGAAACTGGTTGAACTGCTGCCGATCTGCTTCGATTGCTGGGCCCCGTGGTGGGAGTCAGAACCTTGTAGAGGGACCCTTGGTGGGATCCATGGCCGAATTGAAGTGTAAAGGCAGTGGGAAGGGTCCTCTGGGCCGCCGCAAGCGAATGTGTAAGCCACGCCAGGGAGCGGAATCTAATAGTCCCTTTTCAAAAGAGCCCCCGCAAAGCGGGATGGACTTTTCTGCAGCGGATTGCTACCAGGTCCTACCCCTAAAGTGACTTTTGCTTGCGGGGGCACTGAGGTGTTGCGCGGACAGAACCGTGAAGCAGGGTCGTAGCGGGGGGCAGGGTCCATGGTTGGTTTTAGTCGGGGACAGGCAGAAGGGCAGACACCGGCAAGGGTTTTGGTCGAGGGACGGGGGGCAGAAGGTAGGTACCATAGGGAAAAAAGAACCAGGAACGCTTCCTCTAGGCACAGGCACTTTGATTTCGGGAAGGTGCTAAAGGAAGAGGCAGGCTTAAATAGGGTCAGGCCCGGCAGACCATCACCGGGCGCGCTTTCCCTTTAAATTTGCCAGTATACCCGGCGCGAGGGCCCCAGGGGCGAGCGCCACCCGGGCCGGCAGCAGGAGCGTGTGCCGGGACGAGAACAGAAGCATGGCGAGGTAAGTGGATGTCAGGGCTGTGGGCGCGTCCGCAGCCCGAGTACCGGGCTGCGGCGCCGGGCCGCAGCTGGGGACGCTGCGGAGGTTTCGGGGGGCCGCACTCACACGGGGGGCGCAGGGACACCTTAACAATAGACACAAGAAACCTTCTTTTGTATTGGGATTTTAAATTTTAAGGTCTTGGACATTGCATTAGCCATGGCACCTGTCAAACAGCATACTCCATCCCTTTATCTCTCACAAAATCTGTTGTCAGTTTGGTTTGCCACAGAGATGAGGCAGCCAGGGTTGCTGTTGAATCATGACCTGCCATTTAATTTGACGGGCCAGAACTTCATAAAAGGTGGCCATTAATACCTCATGTTTTAGTACATGGAAGAGACACCTTGACAAAAATGGAGCAAGGAGAAGCTATGGAAGAGGCCTGATTACGTAAATAAAGCAGAAGGACAAGGCAGGCAGCAGATAGCAGGACATAGACAGGTAATAGGTGAGGTGAAAACTGAAGATTGTAATCAAATAACAAATCTTTGCACAGTACATAACTAAATGGACCTTATTGGTCAGGTAGCGGAAAGCTGGCTAAGGGTCCTTAAGATGCCTATGGCACTAGAGAGTCACTGGAGAGGAGCAGGTCAAGTAGTGCATGCCATCCGTTTAGGAGATAGAAGTCAGTGCATGCATGTTAAGTCTACACAAGATGTGGTCAGAAAAAGAATGCCAAGACCACAGGCAATGATGAGGAAGACAGCCCAGGAACAAGCGATAGTGGAAGAATGATCCTCAAGAAGCCTGTGGGAAAAGTTCATTAGAAATAAACGGGTTAAGTGGCTTGTGCTGGGCCTTTGAGAAATAGGAGTCATATAGCAGGTCTAGGGAGCGGTAAGTGAAACATGAAATAGAAAATTTTTATTGCATATGGACTGTAATATTTTGTATATAATGAGTTACAAATAATAAAGCATCTTTATAATGCAGCAAGAAAGCCAAAAACAGCCAAGATCATTGTGAGTTTGTGCAAATAGTTTACTAAGCTGAGCTATTTAAATAATGGATTTTGAATATCTTCAATGAAACAAACTCCAATAGTATATATAATATATTCTACACACTGCAGAATGACACAGACAGGGTAAGATATTTGTAAATTAAAGGGATTGTCTGCCAATTTCCTTCTGCCCCCATTGGTATAAAATGAAAAAAAACAAGTATTTTCCTCTTCCATCACTGCTGTTTTAGAGCTGGCAAAACCACTGTCCCTCATGGATGACGTCCCAAACATTTGAGCATTAAGTGCACCACCATCATCAAGGGACCTGCAGGGCACAACAAAGGAAGAGGTAAATACTGGTTCATTCTTTCTCAATTTTTTTAAAGTAGTTAAAACCCCTTGTAATCCTGGACTGCAAGCTGATATACAGTATACTGATGTATTTATTAACACGAACCCTTAGGACTGGATATTTTTGCTATTATGTTTAGCTTACAGAGGGCTGTCTAAACTAGAGAAAAGTACAGGGTGTCCCAATCACTCGATACCTTTTAAATTATTCAAAGTATTACAGCGAAGTTGGCGTAACTCAAGTCGGAAATGTCCACCTATTGCATCCAAACATGCCTGAACATGATGCACCAGGTTTAGGAAGGTGTGTGCCAGTATATCTAGGTTCACTGAGACTACAGCAGGTGAAATAAGTATTGAACATGTGACCAATTTTGTAAAATATGTTTAGAAGTGCTGTTTACATGAAATTCTCACCAGATGTCGGTAACAACCCATCCAATCCACACAGGACAAGAAATTAAACCATATAAGTCCATAAATTATCTGTAATAATGAAGAAAAAAAACACAGGGAAAAATTATTGAACATGCTTATTGAACTTTACTTACTACTTCGTATCAAAGCTTTTGTTGGTGAAGACAGCTACTAGTCACATGAATCGCTCAGGTTTGATTTTGGCTTATTCTTCCACAGAAGAAAATGTTTTAATATTTATGGACTGTTTAATAACGGGGTATGTCCCAAAGGATTGGCGCATAGCAAATGTGGTGCCAATATTCAAAAAGGGGTCAAAAAGTGATCCTGGAAACTTTAGGCCGGTAAGCTTAAAGTCTGTTGTGGGTAAAATGTTTGAAGGTTTTCTAAGACATGCTATCCTAGAGTATCTCACTGAAAATAAATGTATAACGCCGTTCCAGCATGGGTTTATGAAGGATCAGTCCTGTCAGACTAATCTCATCAGCTTCTATGAGGAGGTTAGTTCCAGACTGGATCGGGGTGAGGCACTGAATGTCATATACAGTATTTGGATTTTTCTAAAGCATTTGATACTGTTCCACATAAAAGGTTGGTAAGTAAAATGAGAATGCTTGGACTGGGGGAAAATGTGTGCAAGTGGGTAAGCAACTGGCTCACTGATAGAAAACAAAGGGTGGTAATTAACGGTGCATACTCAGACTGGATCCCTGTTACTAGTGGGGTACCATAGGGCTCAGTATTGGGCCCTATCCTCTTTAATATTTTCATAAATGATCTTACACAGGGATTGCACAGTAGAATATCGATCTTTGCAGATGATACTAAGCTCTGTAAAGGAATCCACACAATGGAGGAGTGGCAGATGAGGTTTAACACTGATAAATGCAAGGTTATGCACATGGGGAGGAAAAATCCATTACATGATTACATGTTAAATGGAAAAACACTGGGTAAAAGTGACATGGAGAAGGACTTGGGAATCCTAGTGCACAGTAAACTTAACTGCAGCAGCCAGTGTCAGGCAGCAGCTGCCAAGGCGAATAGGATCATGGGGTGTATTAAAAGGGGCATAGATTCTCCCACTATACAAGTCACTGGTTAGACCACACATGGAATATTGTGTACAGTTTTGGGCACCAGTGCACAGGAGAGACATTGTAGAGCTTGAACAGGTACAATAGCGGGCAACAAAAATAATTAATAATAATAATAATAATCTTTATTTCTATAGCGCCAACATATTCCGCAGCACTTTAAAAATTCAAGGGTAAACATACAGTCATTACACATTAAAAGTACTTACAAATGAGACACAAGGTGTGAGGGCCCTGCTCGTGAGAGCTTACAATCTATTAGGGTGTATGGGTGAAACATACGGTAAGAAGTGCCAAGTTTACAATGGTCCGGCCAGGTTTCATAAATAGGGGGTGGTTTACATGAAAAATGGATGAACCTGCCACCCAGACTGTACATCTATATACAGATAAGTGCCTGTGAGTGCCCAAGTGCAGGGAGTGACAGATGTGTGTGATAGCAGTTAGGGATCTTGGTGGGCCAGACCGAGAAGATGTATTTTCAGGGCCCTCTTAAAACTGTGAGGGTTGTGAATGTGCCTGATCGCCCGCGGTAGCATATTCCAGAGAATAGGTGCCGCACGTGTGAAATCTTGTAGGCGGGCATGGGAGGTTTGGATGATTGAGGAATGTAGTCTGATATCATCAGCAGAGCGGAGAGCACAGGTAGGGCGGTAGACAGAGACTAGGGAGGAGATGTAGGGAGGAGCAGCGCTGTGGAGAGCTTTATGGGTGAGAATGCTGAGTTTATACTGTATCCTGTACTGGATAGTGCAGTGACTGACACAGGGTAGAGGCATCAGTATAGCGGCTAGAGAGAAAGACAAGCCTGGCTGCTGCATTCTGGACAGATTGGAGAGGGGAGAGTTTGCAGAGAGGGAGACCGATAAGCAAGGAGTTGCAGTAGTCAATATCCAGAAAGATTAGCAAGGTTAGGGTTATTTAGTTTAGAGAAAAGACGGCTTCGGGGGGACATAATAAATATGTTTAAATATATTAAGGGCCAATATAGAGATCTCGCTAAAGATTTATTTATACCCAGGACTTTATCTAGAACATGGGGGCATCCTCTACGTCTTGAGGAAAGAACGTTTCTGCATAAACATAGAAAGGGATTCTTTACTGTTAGAGCAGTAAGACTGTGGAACCCTCTGCCAGAGGAAATTGTCATGGTGAATTCACTAAGAGTTCAAGAAGGGCTTGGATGCATTTCTGGAGAGTGATAACATAACAAGTTATAGTGACTAGGATTCCGAAGAAGGGTCTGGATACATTTCTAGATGTAATATAACAAGTTATAGTGACTAGGATTCTAGAGGGGGGTCGTTGATCCAGGGATTTATTCCGATTGCCAGATTGGAGTCAGGAAGGAATTTTTTTCCCTAACATGAGGTCAATTGGCTTCTACCTCATGGGGGTTTTTGCCTTCCTCTGGATCAACACTTTAACACTTTAGCAACACTTTAATAAATGGGCTGAACTGGAACTGGATGGACGTATGTCTCTTTTCGGCCTGACAAACTATGTAACATTTTTCAAATCCTGAAGCTTTCATGGGCTCCTTCTATGAACTCTGAGCTTCAGTTCCTGGATTCAGGTCAGGTGATTGGCTGGGCCATTCTTGCAGCTTTTTTTCTTTCTCTGAAACCAATTGAGAGTTTCCTTGGCTGTGTGTTTGGGATCATTGTCTTGCTGAAATGTCCACCTTCGTTTCATCATCATCCTGGTAGATGGCAGCAGATTTTTATCAACAGTGTCTTGGCACATTTGTCCATTTATCCTCCCTTCAATTGTATGAAGTTTTCCAGTGCCAGATTCTGAAAATCTCGATATCTCGAAACTTCACTGTAGGTATGGTGTTTTTGGGGTACCTTTTGAATTACAAACATGGTATGCATTATAGCATCCAAAGAGTTAGATTTTGCTCTCATCTGACCAGACTATTTTCCCCCAGTATTTCACAGGCTTGTCTAGATGTTGTTGAGCAAACTTTAAACATTCTTGAACATGCTTTTTTGTTCAGCAATGAAGTCTTGTGTAGTGAGCATACATACAGGCCGTGGAGGTGGAGTGCATTACTTATTGTTTTCTTTGAAACAATTGTACCTGCTGATTCTAGGTCATTCTGTAGCTGTCCACAGGTGGTCAATGGCTCTTGGAAAAATCTTTCAATAATTATTTTCTCTCCTCTGTCTGAAATCTTGTGGGGAGTATCTGGTCGTGGCCAGTTTATGGTGACATTTTGTTCTTTCCACTTCCGGATTCTGGCCGCAACAGTGCTCACTGGAAGTAGTTTAGAAATTCTTCTGTAATCAATGCCATCAGTATGTTTTGGTAGTGAAGAACTTGAGACACCTCACTGGTTTTACCCATCATGAGATGTTTCTTGTGTGGCACCTTGGTAATGAGACACCTTTTTATAAGCCATCAGTTGAACCAGCTGATATTATTTTTCACTAAGGGTGCTTTCACACAGCACAATTTTGGTGCAGTTTTAACTGCGCACCAATTAAACGGCCTTTATTACCAGTAAGCTTTTTTCACTTATCTTAACTGTTTGGAAAGTGAGGAATCAATTAGTTTGTTTATAATCTGCAAGACTTTAAACAAAGTAGTTGATTACTTACTTGAAACTGAAACCTTTCTGAACAATTTAGATAACTGAAAGAAGGAATTTTTCCCTAAAATGAGGACAATTGGCTTCTACCTCATTGGGGGTTTTTGCCTTCCTCTGGATCAACACCTTAGCACAACAGGCTGAACTAGATGGACGACTTGTCGTTTTTTAGCCTTACAAGCTATGAAACTATGAAACTATGAAGCTTGCTGTTTTATTGGCAGTTTAATTGGAGCACAGTTAAAACTGCATGAAAAAATGCACTTATGCGAAAGCACCCTAAGTGGCAGGATTGCTTGTTAATTACTGATTTCGGCTGGTGTCATGACTTTCCATGGCTTTTTGTACCTCTCTTTCTTCCTGGGTTCAATATTTTTTCTGGTGTCTCATTATTACACATAATTTATGGACATCTATATTTTGATTTCTCTGCCTGTGTGGATTGCTATGAATTGGTATGCAGAAAGATGAGCTGTTTTTGCAGATCATTGACCTTGAACTTTAAGAAAAAAAACTATTGATCTGTCAGTTGCAGGAGCAGTTCAATACAGAGAGATAAAATAACTTGAATGTCCTACCCAAATAGGGAATTACAAAGCTATTAATGTGGCTATCATGGGTACTTGCTAGCTCATGCTCTGTTCAGATCTTGATATTTTCCTATGTTTGGAATTTCTGCTCCTAGTCACTGCATCGTATTGTAAGTCGAGGTTTTTTCGGGCAGGTGAGGCATCTCTATGTTAAAAATCATACTCAAATATATTTTTTAATACCATGAAAAAAGATGGTGATGAACACACCCTGGTAGTGAAACACTTTTTTTTGTATACTTCAGGTCTTTAACACTCTGTGGATGCCTACATACTTTAGGTCTCTTTATAACAATACAACTCTTAATTGTGTATCCCAATGTGTATCCCAAACGAAATGTTAACATAGCCTGTATCTAATAATGTCTTTGGATTACAACAACCTTTTTATTGTGTAGAAGTGGGACGTTTACACTGTTGGAGAAAGCAGGGGAGAAGGGAGGAGTGTCAAGCAGGCTTGTAAAAACAGTGACTGTGACTAGGCTACAGCCCAGACTGACAATGCCTATTGTAGCAATAAATGTAGTATGCCAGTAAGCAGGGCAACATTTAGAATTCATGCTAACCCAGGCACTTTGAGAGCTTTTAGCCAAACACTGGTTAATGTTTCTGCATTTTTACAGGTTTCCCTTTTGGACTATGTTGGACCCATTGGACTACGTTGGACCGGCATTTGATCCATTTCTGTAGCAAAATGGTTAAGGTGGTGTCTGAGATTTCTCTATTACTACCACTTTGTCAGAAGAAAATCCAGGTTACTATCAGAAGCAGACCATCTAATGTGATAATCCACTTCTAGGATGGCCGTGGGCTAGGATTTTTAAAATGGGAAAGGACTAATATCCATAGATTTTCACATCCTGACAGTATCAGCTCACAGTGTTATTGGCAGGTTAGGAAAAAAGAGGGGAACCCCATGTCTTTTTATTTAAATTATTTATTTATTGTAAAAAATTTGTTGAAAAAATAAAAATTTTATTTCATTTTTTAAGTGGTTTTCCACTTTTTAAATGATCCACACCGTGATATAATAAACAATCCGTACTTACCTTCTCCCGTTGCTGCCATTCCAGTGCTGCTGGAGCTCCAGTGTCCACCACCAGTCCCTCACCAATTATGTTTTGTTTATAGATCATCTAACTGTTGTAGCGGGCGATGCCGCGCTCCGGCCCGTGGGCCGCAGGCGCACCCATGCCCTCTCTCTGGGATCCCTGCCCGGGACGGGTGGCGCTGCTGGCCGCGGGGCGGGCCGCGGGCACGCTCGCTCCGGCCACTCACCTGACCTCGTTCCTGCTCTGTCGGCGTCCTCTGCCAGCCGTGGCGCGCGTGCCCATTCTCTAGCGCGCACACGCGCGCTCGTCCTTGTACATTTAAAGGGCCAGCGCGCCAATAATTGGCTGCTTGCCAGGTGCTGCCCCTATTTATTGGTGACGTCAGCGGGACTTCCTTTGCTGGATCTATGTTGCCCCGTGCCCTAGAGTAAGCGTTCCAAAGCATATCTCGCCTTACGTGTACCAGACCCATTGCTACGTTTCTCGACTCCGAACCTCTGCCGCCTGCCCTGACCTTCCTGCCTGTCCACGACCACGAACCATTGCCGCCTGCCCTGACCTCACGGCCTGCCCACGACTATGATTCTTGGACTACGATTCTGTACCTCGCTGCACCTCGGCCGCCATCGCAAGCAAGTCACGTCAGGGACGACGACCTGGTAGCCTCACGTCGCAGCAAGTCAATCCTGCTTTGCGGCGGGCTCTGGTGAAAACCGGGGGATACTTAGATTCCGGTCCCTGGCGTGGCTTAGCTATCATCGCTTGCGGTGGTCCAGAGGGTCCACCACCCAGCCGTTACAGTTAGATCCAGCCATGGACCCCGCCAAGGTGCCCTTGCCAAGTCTTGCGGATCTCACGAACATTGTCGCCCAACAGTCGCAGCAGATCGCGCAACAAGCGCAGCAATTGGGTCAGCTGTCCGCCATGATGCGCCAATTGCTGGCGTCTCAGCAGCCGCAACCTGCCTCTTCGCCAGCGGTTCCTATAGCCCCTGCCGTCCCGCTGGCAACCGTGGGCCCGAAGCTTCGCCTTCCTCTACCCTCCAAGTTTGACGGGGACTCGAAGCTTTGCAGAGGTTTCATCACGCAGTGTTCCATGCACGTGGAGCTGATGGCCGACCAGTTTCCTACCGAAAGGTCGAAGGTGGCGTTCGTGGTGAGCCTGTTATCCGGGAAGGCCCTGGCCTGGGCGACGCCTCTTTGGGACCGGAATGATCCTGTGACCGCAGACCTACAGGCATTCCTCTCAGAATTCCGCAGCGTCTTCGAGGAGCCTGCGCGTGCGTCTTCTGCGGAGACCGCGCTATTGAACCTTCGTCAGGGGGACTCCTCCGTAGGAGATTATGCGGTCCAGTTCCGCACCCTAGCCTCCGAGCTGGCATGGAATGACGCCGCTCTCTGCGCCACTTTCAAGAAGGGCCTGTCAAGCAGAGTAAAGGACGCGCTGGCAGCAAGGGATCTTCCATCTTCGTTGAGCGAGCTCATCCACCTGGCCACACGCATTGTCGTGCGTTTTGCAGAAAGACAGCAGGAGCTCCGCCAGGAGCATGATTCGCCACAACCTCGCCATCTACCTCGTCTGGCTCCTGTGTTCCAGAGATCTCCACTGCCTCCTCCTCAGGTTTCCACCGAAGAACCCATGCAGGTGGACCGGGCTCAGTTGTCAGAGTCTGAGCTGTCCCGCCGGAGGGAGAACCTTTGTCTCTACTGCGCCAGTCCGGATCATTTTTCGTAGAAGTTGTTTCGCCAGCGTCCTCAGCGGTCGGGAAACGCTCGCACCTAGGAGCCGTAGGAGAGGCGTCCCTAGGTGCTCAGTCCTCCTCTCCACGACTGATGTTGCCAGTGGAGGTAACGACGGACGCTGGCCTATCTCTTCGGGTCTCTGCCTTCCTGGACTCCGGCTCTGCCGGGAACTTCACTCATGCCTCCTTGGTATCTCGCTATCGCGTGCCAGTTATCCGCTTGGAAAAGCCTTTGCTCATCTCTTCAGTCAGCGGGGAGCTTATCAGCGACTCCATCCAGTTCATCACCCAGCCCGTTACCCTCCGGGTAGGGGTCCTACACACGGAGAAGATCTCCTTTCATGTCCTGCCTCGCGCTTATTCGGCAATCCTGTTGGGGCTGCCCTGGCTGCAACGTCACGACCCTACGCTTGATTGGAAGACAGGCGAAGTTCTACGCTAGGGATCGGAGTGCCAGGATCTCTGTTTGGTGGCACCACGCCCGGTGTCCATCTCTCCATCCCAGTAATCCATCAAGCCTCTACCGAGTCTGCCAGCGGAGTACCAGGATTTCAGTGATGTGTTCTCGGAGAAACAGGCTGAGAAGCTACCACCCCATCGGCCATATAACTGTCCTATAGACCTCCTTCCCGGAACCAGTCCCCCACGGGGTAGGGTCTACCCTCTGTCCGTGCCCGAGACTCAGGCCATGTCGGCATATATACAGGAGAATTTGGCAAAGAGGTTCATACGCAAGTCCTCCTCGCCCGCCGGGGCTGGCTTCTTTTTCGTCCAGAAGAAAGACGGGTCTCTTCGGCCGTGTATCGATTACAGGGGGCTGAACAAGATCACGGTGAAGATTCATTACCCTCTAACCCTGATATCGGAGCTCTTTGATCGTCTTCGTGGTGCCAAGGTGTTTACTAAATTGGACCTGCGCGGTGCCTATAACCTCGTCAGAATTCGTGAGGGGGACGAGTGGAAAACGGCTTTTAACACCCGGGATGGTCATTTCGAGTACCTCGTGATGCCTTTTGGGCTATGCAATGCCCCAGCCGTGTTTCAGGAATTCATCAATGACGTATTCAGAGACTTGCTGTACACCTGCGTCATAGTGTATCTGGACGATATTCTGATTTTTTCTCCTGACACACAGGCTCATCGGGTACAAGTACGCCAGGTCCTGCGACATCTGCGGAACAATCGATTGTATGCTAAGCTGGAGAAGTGTCGGTTCCACCAGGACAGTCTTCCCTTCCTTGGGTACATAGTCTCCGATCGTGGTCTGCAGATGGACCCAGCTAAACTTTCCACGATCCAGCAGTGGCCACGCCCTGTCGGTCTTCGGGCGATTCAACGCTTCCTGGATTTCGCCAACTACTACCGGCAGTTTATTCCCCACTTTTCTTCGCTGGTGGCTCCCATCGTGGCCCTCACCCGGAAGAATGCCAATCAGAGATGTTGGCCCCCCCCGTCTGCTGAAGAAGCATTCTCTCAACTGAAGTCAGTGTTTTCTTCAGCACCTATCCTGGTTCGCCCGGATCCGGATAAGCCCTACAGCCTGGAGGTGGATGCCTCTTCCATGGGAGCAGGGGCGGTCCTGACCCAGAAGGGTCCTAAAGGCAAAACTGTTACTTGCGGCTTTTTCTCCAGGACCTTCTCATCGGCGGAACGTAACTATACCATAGGAGATCGGGAACTGCTGGCCATCAAATTTGCTCTGGAGGAGTGGCGACATTTGCTGGAGGGGGCCCGTCATCCTTTCGACGTCTTCACGGACCACAAGAATCTTCAGTACCTCCATACTGCCCAGCGTTTGAATCCTCGCCAGGCCAGGTGGTCACTCTTTTTCTCTCGCTTTGACTTCAGGATACATTTCCGGCTGGCCGGGAAGAACGTCAAGGCTGATGCCCTCTCCCGAGCCTCTGACGTTACTGGAGAAGAACCGATGTCCCAACACATTATTGCGCCTGAACGGCTGATCCACGCGGCTCCTGTGGATCTTCGGAGGGTACCACCGGGCAAGACCTACGTTCGTCCGGCGCTCAGACGGAGAATTCTGGAGTGGGGGCATAGTTCTCTTCTGGCTGGTCACCCCGGGGTACGAAAGTCCCACGCCCTCATCTCACGGCGCTACTGGTGGCCAACCCCGCCCCAGGACTCAAAGACTTTGTTCTCTCCTGTGTCACGTGTGCCCGGAACAAGGTTCCACGCCATAACCCTTGGGCCTCTTAGTCCCTCTGCCCGTCCCAGAGTCTCCATGGACACACATAGGCATGGACTTCATCACGGACCTTCCGCCCTCTTCGGGGAATTCTGTCATCTGGGTGGTCACGGACCGATTCTCTAAAATGTCCCACTTCGTGCCACTCCCTGGTCTTTCCCTCGGCTCCACAACTGGCAGGACACTTCTTTCAGCATATTTTTCGTCTGCATGGATTACCCTTGCATATCGTGTCTGATCGGGGCGTCCAATTTGTCGCCAAGTTCTGGCGGGCCCTGTGTTCTCGCTTGCAAGTTAAATGGGACTTTTCTTCTGCCTACCTTCCCCAGACTAATGGTCAAGTGGAGAGGGTGAATCAGATATTGGGCGAATACCTGCGCCATTTCACGTCCGGCCGTCAGGACAACTGGGCCGAGCTGCTGCTGTGGACTGAGTTCTCCTACAACCATCGGGACTCTGATTCTACGGGCGTTTCTCCATTCCTGGTGGTCTAGTCATCACCCATGCCCGCCCCTCCCCTTGGCTACGACTTCCGAGGTTCCCGCTGTGGACAACCAAGTGCAGGACATCAAGGCCATCTGGCGGGAGACTTGACTTGCCTTAATCCGGGCCTCTGCCCACATGAAGACCCAGGCCGACAAAAGGAGAAGGCCTCCTCCCACATTCCAGCCAGGAGATAAGGTGTGGCTCTCTGCCAGATACGTACGCCTCAAGGTCCCCAGCTATAAGTTGGGTCCGCGGTTTCTGGGGCCTTTTTAGGGTGCTCCGTCAAATTAATCCAGTGTGCTACAAGCTCTGCCTACCCCCTTCTCTTCGGATTCCCAACGCCTTCCACGTCTCCCTCCTAAAGCCCCTGGTCTTGAACCGGTTCTCTCGGAAGAGTGCGTCTCCTTCTCCGGTGGTTGAGTCTTCCGATGTATTTGAGGTCAAGGACATCTTGGCCATGAGACCATCAGGGGGAAAAAGTTCTTCCAGGTCGACTGGAGGGGCTGCGGTCCCGAAGAGAGGTCCTGGGAACCAGAATCTAATATCTTGGACCAGGATCTTGTCCACAGGTTCCTTCGGCCTAAAAAGAGGGGGAGACCTAAGGGGGGGGGGCACTGTAGTGGGCGACACCGCGCTCCGGCCCGCGGGTCGCAGGCGCACCCGTGCCCTCTCTCTGGGATCCCTGCCCGGGACGGGTGGCGCTGCTGGCCGTGGGACGGGCCGTGGGCGCGCTCGCTCCGGCCACTCACCTGACCTCGTTCCTGCTCTGTCGGCGTCCTCTGCCGGCCGCGGTGCGCGTGCCCCCTCTCTAGCGCGCGTCCTCGTACATTTAAAGGGCCAGCGCGCCAATAATTGGCTACTTGCCAGGTGCTGCCCCTATTTATTGGTGACGTCAGCGGGACCTCCTTTGCTGGATCTTTTGTTGCCCCGTGCCTAGAGAAAAACGTTCCAAAGCATATCTCGCCTTACCGTGTACCAGACCCCTTGCTACGTTTCTCGACTCCGAACCTCTGCCGCCTGCCCTGACCTTCCTGCCTGTCCACGACCACGAACCATTGCCGCCTGCCCTGACCTCACGGCCTGCCCACGACTATGATTCTTGGACTACGATTCTGTACCTCGCTGCACCTCGGCCGCCATCGCAAGCCAGTCACGTCAGGGGGGACGACCTGGTAGTCTCACGCCGCAGCAGTCCATCCCGCTTTGCGGCGGGCTCTGGTGAAAACCGGGGGCTACTTAGATTCCGTTCCCTGGCGTGGCTTAGCTATCATCGCTTGCGGTGGTCCAGAGGGTCCACCACCCAGCCGTTACAACTGTGAGTCAATCACTGGACTAAGCAGTCACATTCTGTAGCAGTAACTGCTTACGCCAGTGAATGGCTCATGCTCATATGAACAGAAAGTCATTGGTAAGGGACCAGCAGGGGATACAAGATCTCCAGTGAAAAAGCAGTAATGGAACAGGTAAGTTTTAGTTAATTTAAATTTTATTACACTGTGGGGAGTGAAAAAAAACTTTCAAAAAATATTTATCATCATCATGCTGCCTGCATCAGGGCATCTGTTATAAAGGCATATGCCCTTGATCCCTAAAACCTGCCTCCACCCACCCGGGGCAGAAGGACAGAACCTGAAATCCAGGACTGTCTTGCTGGAACGGGATGGTTGGGAGACATGGCAGTGGCAGCAAAACCTGTGGTGGTGGAGGAGTTGTGCACTTATGCAGAGATGCCTCCAATCACCTAGATGTAAGGGGTTAATAATGCTGGTGAGGACCCCAGTTTTCCAGTAGGTTATACAAGCTAGGATGAGAACCTTTTGACAAAAAATCTGAATCTGGATTCTGTGTCAAACTCTGTGAGGAATCTGCATCTCATGCATGCGGTACTTCACACGCAGTGCAGAAAAAAGAGGTGATATGTCACTTTTTTAATGAGGAAACTCAGGTTCCACATCAGAAAGTTTACACATGGAGTAGCTCCATTAAATTGGGGAGGATCTGCATCTTTATTTTATATCTCACAAATAAAATCTACAGGAAAAGGTGCAGATTTTAGATGTGGATTCTGCATGACATCTTGCCACTTGTGGAAGGTATGTGAACTTACTCTGGACTGAACTGTATACCTTGTGGCAAATACAGATGGGGCGGGGGGGGGGGGGGGAGGTTCCTCTGCCACCTAGTGCGCAGTGGAAAGTGCTTGGAAAGGTCAGTCAGCTGAGGTCAGCACCCCACTTAGCACCAAGTAGAAAACTGCAGCAATATTCAACAGAGAGACTGAGGATAGTGCAGGAGAGCTATGGTCACAGATGGTTGTGTAAGCTGCAGTAGGGCCCAGGTCAGCAGGTGTGAATCACTGGACTCATCTGCCCAAGATATGCCTCTCCAAAACACAGTACGGCTGTGAGGGAGTGGAAAATAAAAACGGTAAATGGTTGTCCTCCTCCCCTTTTTTAGTGTGAAGTATGATGCTGAGGCTTGGGCACAATTTTTTTTAAAAAAAACTCACCATTGAATTATTGTTTGTTCCAGCGATGCATCTCCCACAACTCTTTACCAGTCTTCTGTTGTCTTTTAGGCTAGGTTCACACGGCTTAATAGCGGGACGTATTTCGTCCCGCAATTACGCCGTATGGACGGGGGCGGGGGAGCCGGCAGCCTTAAGGGCCCATAGACATTCACTATTCTCGGCGCATATACGCTGTGAATAAGTGACATGTCACTTCTCTCCCCGCTCGCCGTATTGTGCGAGCAGGGAGAGGAGACATAATCCATAGTTCTCTATGAGAACTGTGAATTACCGTAATGTCTGGGACGTAATGTCCGTCCCTGTCATTACGGTAATCCACAGTTCTCATAGAGAACTATGGATTCCGTCTCCTCTCCCCGTTTGCGAAATAGGCGAGCGTGGAGAAAGCGACATGCACATTATCTCAGCGGGATACGCGCCGTGGATAATGAAAGTCTATGAGGCCGGCGAGCTGTCGGCCCTCCGCCCCCGTCCCCGTGCCGTAATTGCGGGCGAAATCCATCCCACAATTACGGCATGAATCCACCGTTGAACATACTGCTCTGGATGACCACCACAGCAGCCTCTAATTAGCGGACATTGGATGACATTGTGTCTGGTTGCTACCGGTAGACAACAGAAAAGTAGATCGGGAGACACATCATGGAATGAATGTAAACGCAGGTGTGTTTTTTTTCATTTTATCCCAGCCTCAGCACCATACTGCACATTAACAAAGGGAAGGTGGACAACCCCTTTAAATAAACTTTTTCTAGTAGCAAATACTGTCCTGCATGCAGCTACACAGGAGCATAAAGGTGAAGGGGACCTTTCTGTCACAATGGAGTTTGCAGTAGAAGACAGCTATTGCTGGGGTAGGTTACTGCAGTGGTAAGAAGGTGGTGTGACCTACTGGCATTAAGGGTACACTTTTTACTCCGTAGACGATGTCTCACTTCTGTCTGCAGAGTTTTTAACAGAGGAAGCGAGTAGGAGGGGCCAAGTCGCTTTTTGGTGTGCTGTTAACCCTCGGAGTCTAATGTTGGTATGAGGAGGTGGCACAGCAGTTACAATGGCAGACACAATCTTTGTAGGCTAACACATGTACATGTCCTAGTGGTAAGGCTCTGAAGTTGGGAAGTTACTATATATATATATATATATATATATATATATATATTATATATATATTATATATATATATATATGTATATTTATATTGTGGGGATCCAACTCAGTGGTAGTAGAAATAAAACGTCCTCGGCACACGTGGAACACTTTTGGCTTTTATTTAGCCACAGTTCATATAGGTAAAATAAAACAACACGGCTTAACTTCAGCCTTGAAATGTAAACAAACACAGTTCGTGTGTATAACTCACAGTATCCCTGGGTTCAGTCCTCACCCAGCTTAGGGGAATTGGGTACACGGTAGATTGCAGGCAGGAGCACAACTTTTCCACCTTCCTCTCAGTCAGACTAAACACACTGACTGAGCACCACACCCCCTGATTCTCCAAACTTCCTGCCTTAAGTAGGCCTGGCCAAAACCTGGGCCGGATACCTGGGAGCAGCCCACCCACCCTGCTCTTTGGACTGCTCCAATAAAAGCCTGCCCCGGATCGACCTCACTTAGCAGTCATACTACTAGTAATAAAACAAATGTCAGTACCCTAGCAATACTGACAACGCTAGCAGGCTTTATGTCACCGAGATCAGGAACCTCGGTGACAAGTATCTGCCATCCAGGACGACACCCTGTGCCTTATTACATACCCCCCCCCCACCTCTGCCCAAAGCCGGGGTTTTGGGCACCTTCAGCCACCAGACTGTGTACTCTTGAGAGGGCATCTGCATTCCCCCTTTTC
>JAODAL010040712.1:0-36631 GCA_025379985.1 Phyllomedusa bahiana
CAAGTCCCATTAGGGCGGGCACAATTTTTTGGGGGTGTATTTTGCGCCAAAAAATTTGTATGCCTATTTCTCTATAAAAAAACTGTATACACCAAAACTGGCAATTAAAAACGGACACAACTTTTGAAGGCGCCTAATGCAGGCGCATCAAATTTTCCCGTTTGGGATTGCATGTGGCTACTTTTTTACTACCCCTTTGGTAGGGCGTATTTTTAACTATGCAAGGGCCCACATGCCAGATTTTTGACGGGTTCATTCATTTGGCGCACATAAACTCTTTAACGTGCCTTTAAAAATTTGCGGGCAGTGCTTCCCTTTACTAATTGCCGTTAATGTTTTAGATAATTGCAAAATTTTTTCACTTTTTTTAATATTTTTTATTTGGTATTTTTTTTCATAATTGCAGAACCCTAGGAATTACTTTCAAATAATTAGCTTACTAACATCCATTTATTCATTACTACCCTGCTACATATTTACAGAGCTGCCGAAGGGTATTTAACACAAAATGCCGAACATTTTTGTGACTTTTATGGTGTAGTTAAAAACCCGGATCATTTTTTGTAAATTGGAAAATGGCATAATAGGATTAGAGAATCGAATCTGATGAAGTGGAATTAATTTCGAATTTCAGGAAAAATTCGATTCTAAACAAAGCCGAATTTCCTGGTGATTTGTGGTAATGAATTTACTTTTTTTCTAAAATAGCCGCAAGCAAATGGCGTGACATGGGGCAAAGAACTATGGTAGAAAGAAAGGAACGCCCTCAATGCCATGACATGCAGACACGCAGCCAATCAGCAGCCAGACTGCTTCTGTGATGCCACAGCCCTATAAATAGGCCAGCCATTTTACATTCTGCCACTTGCCACTGTGTCTCTTATGTTCTTATGTGTATCTCTCTGCAGCAGCACTAGATTGAGCTCTGTACCAAATACTTTCAAGTTTACAGTTACTAGCATGAAATACCTTACAACTACACCGTGCGTGTGTAATATACAAACATGTTCCTGAACCCGTGTTTTTTTGTTTTTTTTGGGGGGATATTGCTCTCTGTGCCAATGAGTTACTTTTTTCACTTATTGTGGTGAACAATCTTTGAAATACAGTGTGTGTATTTGTCACATACATACATCTCCCGTACAGGCAGGTTATTATTTTGGGATAATGTTCTCTGCACCAAAGAGTTATTTTTTTTTATAAGATGAAAAAACTTTGAAATACAGCTTGTGTATTTGTCATATACACATATCTCCATTACAGGCAGGTTATTATTTTGGGATATTGTTCTCTTGGCCAAACAGTAATTTTGTGACACTTTACTGTTCTGGTGGAGAGCCAGAAGTCATCTATAGTCACCATCTGGTGGAGAACCGGATGGCGACTATTCAGCTGTCACTACCCAGGCAAATCAGCATGCAGCGGGCATGAGGGACTCCCTGCTTCCATCTCCACTGTATACTTCCATGGTGTGTCTGGGTCATCTGCCTCATCTTCATCATCTCCCTCTACAGTGGGCAGGGAAAGTATTCAGACCCCTTTCAATTTTTCACTCTTTCATTCATTGCAGCCAATTTGGTAAAATCCAAAAAGTAAATTTTTTTGCTCATAAATGTTCACTTTGTGCACATCTTGAAAGAAAAAAAACTAGAAATGTAGATATTTTTTGCAAATTGATTAAACAAGGAAAACTGAATTATCACATGGTCTTAAGTATTCAGACCTTTTGCTCAGTATTGAGTAGAAGCACCCTTTTGAGCTAGTACAGCCAAGAGTCTTCTTGGGAATGATGCAACAAGTTTTTTACATGATGATTTGGGTATCCTTTGCCATTGTTCCTTGCAGATCCTCTCCAGTTCCCTCAGGTTGGATGGTGAACATTGGTGGACAGCCATTTTCAAGTCTCTCCAGAGATGCTCAATTGGGTTTAGGTCAGGGCTCTGTCTGGACCAGTTAAGAATGGGCACAGAGTTGTTCTGAAGCTACTGCTTTGTTATTTTAGCTGTGTGCTTAGGGTCATTGTCTTGTTGGAAGAAGATCCTTGGGTCCAGTCTGAGGTCCAGAGAACCCTGGAAGAGGTTTTCATCCAAGATATCTATGTACTTTCCCGCATTGATCTTTCCTTCAATTGCAACCAGTTGTCATGTCCCTGCAGCTGAAGCAACACCCCCATATCATGATGCTGCCACCACCATGTTTCACTGTTGGGATTGTATTGGGCAGGTGATGAGCAGCACCTGGTTTTCTCCACACATACCCCTTACAATTAACACCAAAATGTTCAATCTTTATCACATCAGACCAGAGAATCTTATTTATCATAGTCTGGGAGTTCTCATGTGTTTTTGCAAACTGTATGTGGGCTTTCAGATGTCTTGCACTGAGAGGCTTCCATTGGCACACTCTGCCATAACACCCCGACTGGTGGAGGGCTGCAGTGATAGTTGACTTTGTGGAACTTTTTCCCATCTCCCTACTGCATCTCTGGAGCTCAGCCACAGTGATGTTAGTGTTCTTCTTTACCTCTCTCACCAAGGCTCTTCTCCCATGATTGCTTAGTTTGGCTGGACGGCCAGGTGCAGGAAGAGTTGTAGTCGCCCGAAACTTCTTCCATTTTAGAATTATGGAGGCCACCGTGCTCTTAGGAACCTTGTAACCTTTGCCATATCTGTGCTGTGCCACAATTCTGTATCTGAGCCCCTTGGGCAGTTTCCTAGACCTCATGATTCTCATGTGCTCTGACATGCACTGTGAGCTGTGAGGTCTTATATAGACAGGTGTGTGCTTTTCCTAAGTCCAATCAGTTTAATTAAACACAGCTGGACTCCAATGAAAGAGTTGAACCATCTCAAGGAGGAGCAGAAGGAAATGGATAGCATGAGAGTTAAATATGAGTGTCACAGCAAAGGGTAAATTTGCAAAAATATCTATATTTCTCTTTTTTTTATTTCAAGACTGGGTGCAGAGTGTACAATAATGAACCAAAAAAATAACTTTTTGGATCTTACCAAATGGCTGCAATGAAAGAAAGAGTGAAAAATTTAAAGGGGTCTGAATACTTTCCGTACCCACTGTACCTCCTCTGGCTGTTCCTGCTCCTCCTCTCCTATCACCTGGGTAGAAAAACCACTAATTTTGCCAGACATTGCTTGTGCTCCAATGCCCTCCTCCTTCTCCAGTTCAGCTCCCACCAGACTCATGTGGCTGTGAGATGTAGTTGCCATGTCTCCAGTCCCCTGACCAGAGAGATTTTGCAGAATCTGTTCCATGACATGAAGCTTTGGAATGACGTGGTGACAAAGGGCCAAAGAGCCTGAGCAAATGGCAGCTGTCACGCATGAGCGGCCACTGGCTTACATCAAAATTACACAGGGGAGTACTCCTGTCTGCTTGGATCATCAAGAATTCATTAGTGGCCTTTCTCTGTTCATAGAGTCGGTCTGACATATGAAGGCTGGAATTCTAACGGGTGGAAACGTCACATTTTAACCTATGTTGGGGAGGCCGTTCTGCCTCTTCAGCTCAAGGAGGGTGTGCTTGGCGGTGTAGGAATGGCTGAAGTGCATGTAAAGTTTCCTGGCCATTTTTAGAATGTCTTGCAGATGGGTGGAAGATTTGAGGAACCATTTGACAAACAGATTAAACCCGTGCGCCATGCGGGTTCATGGCTCTGCCCTCCTCGGCGCAGTGCGAAAACCATGTTATTTCCATTGTCTGTCACCATTGTTCCAATTTTCAGTTGTCGATTTCGTCTTTCATGACGCGAAGCAGTTCCTCCCCTGTATGACTTCGATTGCCCATACAAACCAGGTGTAGAACTGCGTGACACCGCCGTGCCCTGCACATATGGTATGCTGGAGGAGCACTAAGACTTGTCTCTGTAGTGGAGGCTGAGGTGGTGAAGCAGGAGGAGGCAGACATTGGCCTAGGATCAGCGGTTGGACAACGTGGAGGAGAAAGCGGCGTCTCCTGTCCAAGTTGCTGATGTGGCTGGTCAGGAAGCACATTCACCCAGTGGGCCGTAAAGGACATGTACTGTCCCTGATCGAAGTTACAGCTCCACACATCCGCGTTGCCATGCACTTTGGAAGACACCGACAGGCTCAAGGACTTGACCACCTTCTCTTCTACATATTTGTGCAGGGCTGGTAATGACTTTTTCGAAAATAAATGACAGCTTGGGACTCTCCACCTTGGCTCGACACAAGCCATTAGTTCTCTAAATGGTGCAGAGTCCACCACTTGAAAAGGGAGGGACTGCAGTACCAACAAATTGGACAGGAGCACGGTCAGCTTCTACGATGTAGGATGGCTGAACACATACTGCTATCTCTTGGCTTTCGTCTCGGTGAATAACTGCTGGCGTGATGAGTGTCGAGGAGCAGAAGCATCTGGACCGGTAGACAATGGGAAAGACAGACAGCTCTCTTCAGCAGAGGTGGTGGAGCATTGACTGCCTGAAATGGTATGCATGCCACTGGGTGCTGCTGCTGTTGCTGCGGCAGGATGGACTTCCACATCTGAGACACGTTGCTCCCAGGCCACTGGATGGTGATGCTGCATATGTTGACACAGGGCCATGGTGCCAACACTGGGTCCCTGGCCATGCTTCACTTTCTGCCCACAGATCCTACATATACCCATGTTCGCCTCCTCCGGTGTCTTGGCAAAAAACTGCCACACTACCGAGTAGGGGATTTTACCACCATGGCTCTGCACTGACTGATTGCTACCGCCACTGCCTCGGTGAGCCCCTGCGCTACTACTTTTTGGGCCGGGTGGTCTATCCCGTGGCCGTTTGGCTCCCGACCTCCACTGCTGTCACCCTGCTGACTCCCGGCTACACTACCGACTTGCTGGCTGCACCGCTGCCTGAGGCGCAAGTTGCCACCCTCTTCTCCCGGCGATGATGATGAAGCCCTTGCTGCACCCAACTCCCATGTGTGATCGGCTACAATATCATTGATTAGTGTTTGCCCATCACTGCTGTCCTCCTCAACGGTCTCGGTGTATAGAGCCTGACTGATCACAACATAACCTCCAATGCCAATCTCCTCATCACTACTTGCCCGCCTACTGCAAGAAGCAGCAGATGTCAACACCTCATTGCTGCCCAGTAGCTGCTCATTGTCCTCAAATAGTTTTTCCTCGCTGTATAGTGGCACATAGCCCACAGCACATAGTAGTACTCTAACTGAGGGAACTGAACGAGACAGAGGCGGGTTGGGTTGACCTGCTCCCGGGCCATGTCAACTCATGGTTGTGTCTGACAAACCAACCAACTATTGTCTGTGGTTGTAAGATTTCATCTGGGAGGAAGTGGATTACTATTCAAGAACCGTTGGCTTGGTGGTCAACACACGGCCGCTAGATGACACCGGATGCTCTGGCCTCATCAAGTGTCCCCTGCTGAAAAGTCCCCTTATTGTGCTGCGGCCTGTGCCTGCTCCAGGAACATTTTTGCCATTGCCCCTCCCATGTGTAGGGCCTGCCACCTTTCTGTCTGACATACTGTTTGATAAAACATTTCCAATAAAACAAACTCTGTTTAATGTAGATGTGTGTATATGACAAAAACACAAGCTGTAAAATTACTGCCTACACCCTCTCCACTCTTTCAGGAGGAGGGATGGGGGAGTCAACATGGTCAGCATATTCTATGGAATCATCTGATGACTGTGTAAAAGGAGTGCGCTTGTTTGACGCTATAGTGGGATCCTGGCCCTCTGCTCGGTTCTTTCTAGCTGGCGCTGACATTACCCTTTCAGACTGTGTTCCCACTTCAATTATTTCGTCAGTTTTGACCCTGTAGTTGCACAGATAATTGAAGTGTGAAGAGATTCTAAGAATTGCGCCTGTCATCTGCATGTCATACTAAATCACAGCATTGTTTAGTTCCAAACCACGCTCCCGATGCATATTTATGCATGGTACAATGCTCTACAACACCCTACAGGCTCTCAGAAACAAAATTTTGGGGAAAAATCAGCGCAACAGCTGAATCTAACTTTTGAGAAATTCGCTCATCTTTAGCTATAATGTACAACTGGGATGGAAAGCATATGGCTTCTGGGCCTGCCATGTACAGAAGCATATTAGGTAGAGTGGGGGAATTTTTCAAAAATTCGGTTCGCCGACTTCGCCGAATTTTTCGTCAAAATCCGTTTCGGTCCGAATTACTTCGGGATGAATCGCATTATAAAACAGCTATTTTCTGGCTGCACAGAGCCTGTAGGATGCTGTAGAACTTTGCGCCATGCTTAAATATGCAGAGGGAGCTTGGTTTGGTCTTCATACAATGCTGTGTTTTAGTATGACACGCACATGACTGCCGCCACTCTTAGAATCGCTTCACTCTAAAATGCCCTGGGCACTTACAGGGGCAAAACTGACCAAACAACTGAAGCAGGAATGCAGCCTGATAAAGTCATGGCAGCGCCAGCTGGAAAAAAACAAGCTGAGGGCTAAGATCCTACGATAGCGTCAAAGAACACAGTAGTAGGTTACTGGAGCCAGCACAGTAAGGGGATGTCAAAGCAGGGGTCACTCCATGAGGCCAGAGCTTTAAACCGTCACAGAATAAGACAGAACCTGTTCTGTTAAACGCTGATGCATGAAGAGGGCCCCCCCCCCCCAATGAGTGGAGAGGGTGTCAGCAGTAATTTTGCGTTGACTTCTCTGATCATTTTGCCCTACCTTTCATCTGTCAGTGTCCGCATTCAATTGGTCAATAATCCATCAGTATTGCTAAGGCCAAAAAAAAACAGGAGTTGATCCAAAACAGAGATGACCAGTAAATGGGATATTTGCATGTCTTCTGTGTTCTGTATCCACTCGGGCTTTTGGCTAGACCATCCTGATCCTTCCCATTCCTTCTGACAGGTGAAGAGAAGGGGAAGGGCAAACATAGTGGCAACGTCATAGAATGGTGGAGGGTGGAAACAACATTAGGAAACCACAGGGTGTTCCACTGAGACAGCGGTCACTTGACAGCAGCATGAGTAGGCCACAGACTGGCACAATGACAAATTCTGGAGGTGGCAGCAACATCAGGAGCCCACAAAGTGGCACAATGACACAGTGTGGAGATGACGTCATCAACAGCAGCAGCATGAGGTCAGAGAGTGGCACAATGACAGAGAGTGTAGATCTCGGCAGCAGCCACAGCAGCAGCATGAGGTCAGACAGTGGCACAATGACAGAGAGTGTAGATCTCGGCAGCAGCCACAGCAGCAGCATGGGGTCAGAGAGTGGCACAATGACAAATTCTAGAGGTGGCAAGAACAGGAGTAGGCCACAGAGTTGCACAATGACAGAGTGTGGAGGTGGGTGGCAATACCAGTCCCTGGTAAAGATGGTGGTAGGCAAATGGAGAAACTGGCAGCAGATGTGTAGCATCAGGCGGGTGGTGGCATCAAAATAGTGGCAGGTAGTTTGAACCGAGACTAATTTCTCAAAGTTTTGGTGAGGAGTCATGGCTGATGTAATCTGACTCCTAAGGCATTGGTGTGTGGAAATCCTGGCCGATCCACGCCTGATTCATCTTGACAAAGGTCAGTTGCTCCACATTTCCGTTGGACAAGCGGGATCTCCTTGGCGTAACGATGGTGCTGCTGGAGAGTGCCCTCTTCACTAGGCGGGTGAAGGAAGCTGCTCATCAGCAACTCCAGACTTACGTTGCTGCTGATGGAGCTGGTACTGCTCCTACCCCCCCACCTTCAAACAGCAGCCGTGGCAGTGGTACATGAGCGCTGAGGAGCCCCCCAGTCAGACCTGTCAGAGGATGGACGATGTCACACATAGGCAGCGGCCAACTGACTACAGAGGATTTCTCTATAGTTGCTGGGAAAAAGGCTCCCATTTTGGACTGGTAGTGAGGGTCCAAGAGGGTGGAGAGACAGAAGTCATCCCTCTGCCGGGTGGTGACTATTCGGCTGTCACTAGCCTGGCAAATCAGCGTGCTGCGGGCCATCTGCACAAGTGACTCTGAGGGACTCCCTCCCTCCATCTCCACTGTATACTGCCACGGTGCTTGCGGGTCATCTGCCTCGTCTTCCTCATCTCCATCTACCTCCTCCAGCTGCTCCTGCTCCTCCGCCCCTGTCACCTGGATAGAAAAACCACTCATTTCACCAGACAATGCTTATGCTCCAATGTCCTCCTCCGCCTCCTCCTCCTCCTCCAGTTCAGTCCCCACCGGACTCATGTGGCTGCGAAGTGTAGTCGCCATGTCTCCATTCCCATGTCCAGACAGATTTTTCAGCATCTGTTCCAGGACATGAAGCAGTGGAATGACATTATTCATCCTGTAGTCCTGGCGACTGACAAATAACGTGGCCTCCTCAAATGGCCTCAGCAAATAGCAGATGTCACGCCACTGGCTGACATCAAAGTTACACAGGGGAGTACTCTTGTCCGCCTGGATCATCAAAAAATTGTTAGTGGCCTTTCTCTGTTAAAACAGTCAGTCCAACATGTGCAGGCTGGAATTCCAACGGGTGGAAACATTGCATATCAGCGTTTGTTGGGGAGGCCGTTCTGCCGCTGCAACTCGAGGAGGGTGTGCCTGGCTTTGTAGGAATGGATGAAGTGCAAGCACAGTTTCCTGGCCATTTTCAGAATCTTCTGAAGATCGGTGGAAGACTTTGAAGTAGAATTTAAATGATAACTGTTATATGAATTGATAATCAAGGCATCCATTTTAATTTACTGTCAGCCATTTGTGAATCTGTTAGAATCTAACTGTTTCTGACAATTTGTAAATGCATGCTTTTGCATTTTGCCAGTCATTTATGTTGGGAGGCATATGAACTGATCTTTCATAAAGTACACATAGCAAGTTTGTTCTAACTGCTCCGTACATTTGCACTAGATAAACTGGTCATCGTGATTTATACACACAGAAATAAGTTACTACTTTTAATGAATCATATGCCTTTTTATTCTGACTATATGTAATTTTTGATCAGAGTATGCACAATATGTTGACTTTTAAATCATACGATGTACATAACCTCGAGATAATGGAAGATACTGGGTCACATTAGTCCAGTATCCTCAGTTTGTATAAACATCTGATCTGTGTCTATTGTCAGTAGAGATTTATAATTTAAATTATTTATTATTGCCAATTCTTGATGAGCTGGTCAACAGATTATAATGAGTAATGACGTTAATTGTTCTGATTGGTCTAAAATGTATATCCCATAGGATTTTGGCTTATCTGTGATTGGTTAGAAGTGACATCATCCCATCATCTAACCATATAAAAGAAGCTATGGAGGATTAATAAATTGTTCTTATCTGATTTGATCTAAGAATCCAGTGTACACTGTGTCTTTATTCTCGATCGTGGAAGAAGGTGAACTCGTTAGAACAAAAGCTGGCACAACAACTTCAGGAACTTTTTCACAACCAGATTGAACAAGTGCACCATGCAAGGCGCATGGACCATCCTTCCACGGTGCAGCGCGGACACCATGTTCCTCCCATTGTACGTCACAATGGCTCCGATTTGCAGTTGGCGCGGAGAAAGCCACACATTGATTTCTTGCTGCATGACACGGAGCAGTTCCTCCCCTGTGTGATTTCTCTCGCCGAGGCAAGCCAGGTGTAGAACTGCGTGACACAGCTGTGCCCTACACATGTGGTATGATGGAGCAGCACTTGTGGAGGCTGAGATGGTGGTGGAGGAGGAGGAGGAGGAGGCGGACATTGGCGCAGGAGCAGCAGTTTGACAACGTGGAGGAGAAAGCGGCGTCTCCTGTCCAAGTTGTTGGTGTGCCTGGGCAGGAAGCACATTCACCCAGTGGGCATCTTGGAACAAACCGATAAGCTCAAGGACTGGCCCACCCTCTGTTCTACAAATTTGTGAAGGGCTGGTACTGCATTTTTGGAAAATAAATTACGTCTTGGAACTCTCCACCTCGGCTCGGCACAGGCCATTAGTTTTATGAATGGTGCAGAGTCCACCATTTGGAAAGGGAGGGACTGCAGTACCAACAACTTGGACAGGAGCATGGTCAGCTTCTGCAACCTAGGATGGTTGGACGCATACTGTTGTCTCTTTGCAATCGCCTCGTTGAAAGACTGCTGGCGCCATGAGTAGCGAGGGGCAGGAGCATCTGGACCGGGAGATGATGTCAAAGAGAAACAGCTCCTTTCTGCAGAGGTGGTGGAGCCTTGAATGGCTGCAATGGCATGCGTGCCACTGGGCGCCGCTGCAGCGGCAGGGTGGACCGTCACATCTGAGCCACGTTTTTCCCAGGCCACCGGATGGTGACGCTGTATGTGTTGACGCAGGGCCATGGCCATGCTTCACTTTCTGCCCACAGATTCTACATATACCTATATTCGGCTCCTCCAGTGTCTTAGCAAAGAACTGCCATATCGCCGAGTAGCTGATTTTACCGACAACGCTCCGCACTGAGTGACTACTACCACCGCTGCCTCGCTGAGCCCCTGTGCTGCTACTTTCTTGGACCTGCGAAGCGGATTTTCTACCCCGTGGCCGTGTGACTCCCGACCTCGCACTGCTGGTACCCTGCTGACACACAAGCTGACGCCCTATTCTCCTGACGATGATGAAGCCCTTGCTTCACCCGGCTCTCAAGTGCAGTCGGCTACATTATTATCGATTATTGTTTGATCTTCACTTCTGCCCTCCTCAACGGTCTTGGCATGCAGAGGCTGACCCCCTCACAACATGACCTTCCATGCCACTCTCCACATCTATATTTTGCCGCCTACTGCAAGAAGCAGGGGATATTGGCCCCATTTCTTCGCTGCCAAGTAGCTGCTGACTGTCCTCAAATTGTTCATCCTCGCTGTATAGTGGCGCTGAGCCCAGACCACATAGTAGATCTCTGGCTGAGGGAACCGGATGGGACAGAGGCGGGTTGAGGACAGGTGAGGGCCGCTGAACCGCTCCCGGGTAGAGATGAGCGATTACGTCGACTATCGTCATCGGGTCGATAGTCGATATCGTCAATTATCAAGACGATTTCCGATAGTCGATAATAGATTAGAGCAAATGACCATTAAAGTCTATGGGAGAGGAACAACACCTTCATTCTTACACCCAAACAGGGCTGGAGAAGCTGAAATTAACATCCACAACAGTAAATTGGATACGTGACACATCTTAGGCAACACACTTAAGTTAAAAGTCACAGAAAAAAAGTCACACACCATCCACTATCCCTGTCTTGTACCACAGCATGACCCTTAAACCTGCATGACCCACAAATTAAAAAGTGCCAGAAGGCATTATTATTTGAACCATCATTTTACCTGAACTGGACATTGACTATCCCTGTCCTGGAACGCAGCATGACCCTTAAACCTATCTGACCCACACATTAAAAAAGTGCCGGGAAAAGGAGCCTTTTAACCACCATTTTAGTTGAACTGGACATTGACTATATCTGTCCTGGACCGCAGTATGACCATTAAACCTGTCTGATCCACAGATTTAAAAAGTGCCGGAAAAAGGAGTCTTTGAACCACCATTTTAGTTGAACTGGACATTGACTATACCAGTCCTAGGCCACAGCATGAGTCCCAAACCTGCATGACCCCCAGATTTAAAAAGTGCCAGAAAACGGAGTCTTTCCACCACCATTTTAGTTTCACTGGACATTGACTATATCTGTCCTGGGCCACAGCATGACCCTTAAACCTGAATGACCCACAGATTAAAAATTGCCGGAAAAAGGAGTCTTTGAACCACCATTTTAGTTGAACTGGATATTGACTATACCTGTTCTGTACCACAGTATGACCATTAAACCTGTCTGACCCACAGATTAAAAAGTGCCGGAAAGAGGAGTCATTCAACCGCCATTTTAGTTGAACTGGACATTGACTATACCTGTCCTGGGTAACCTTCATATGTTCAAGTCTTCCTGTACCTCCTTGTACAATTCGAGGAATATTTGTATCAGCTATTTTGTACATGCAAGTTTTTTAGTAGTTTAATTCTAGAAAACACATTTTTAAAATAGGATAGAATCCCACCACAACTTTGTTTCTCTTTTTTTTTTAATTGTATTAAATGGGTTGTTCACTAAGGGTTTGTTGTGTTTTAAAAGTTTGCAAAAACAAGATTTTGAATATGTGTATTTAAAAAGGGTTTCTTTCCCGTTTTGAAGCACATCACCCCTTGAGCCCTTTGCAGTTGTGGAACAAAAATTGTTAGAAACCACATTTTTTACAAAAGGATGTGTATGCTGATTTCACGAAAATGCCCCAAAAAAATCAAAAATGAACTTGGACTCTTGCAATTGGAAGAACAAAGTCGGTTAGAAAACCCATTTTTTAAAATGGACTTGTATTTTTTTGGGGATTTACAGCAACAGCCCTAAAATTCAAAAAAATGAACTTGGCCACTTTTCACATTGTAAAAAACAAAAAGTTGTTGAAAAAAAAAATTTTTTTATAATAGGCCTGTGTATTGTGCTTTTTAAAGCAGCAGACCCAAAAATTATAAAAAAAGACTTCCAGCCACTGTTAAAAAAGTGAGGGGGAAATGCCACTTGAAGGCAAATTTCTTTCCAAAGGCCATGTTTTTAGTTGTATCTCACGCACCCGGACCCCAAAACATTTTAAAAATGATTCCCCGCCATGGTAAAAATTTTGAGGGGGAAAATGACTTAGAAGCCCCAAATTTTGTTCCAAAGGAAATGATTCAGTGTATTACAGGGAAAAATGACCCAAAAACCCTTTACAAAGCGTAAAATTTAAAGTGAAGTGGTAAAAGGAAAAGGTTTTGTCCTGAAACCTTGTGTTTTTTACAGTTCCTCACCCCAAAACCAGCAAAAAAAACTTTTGGGAATGGGGAAAAAAAAAATTTAGTGGAAATGATATTAAAAAAAAGTTTTTAAGGGCCTTTTGTTTGAAAGGGAAGTGAAGTGACGGAACTAATCGGTGACCCCGGGAAATTTGGGGCCCCAAATCTCAAAGTCCATGTGATTATTTTATGAAAGTCAAAAAGTTTAATGTGGAAACCGGGTGGTTTGTCTGTATGATCCTCAGCTGGTGAAAAGGTCCCCTGATATGACCTGGTGTGGGGGGAAAACTCTATGGTGTGGGAGCGAGTGGGCCATTATCCTTTTTGGGTACCCCGAAGTCTATTGGGTCCGGAACACAACCCAAAAACTCGGTGTTTGGGCACGATAGTGTGATCTGATCTTAGTGGGTTTTGTGTGTTTTTTGTGTGCCCTATTAATTTTGTGGGGGAGTGGTAAATAAAAATTGCAGAGGTCACCCCTTTGGCTTTGCTACATTGCCCGTGTGCTAGGTCTTTGGGCCTCTATTTTGTAATCGTGACGTTGTTTACCGTGAAATTTAAAGAATGTGAAGAGTGCAAAGATGTTCAGTTGATAATCGAAGGTTTTTTCCCGCATTTTACTCTTATTTTGGGGGGTGGAAAAAAAAGTGCTGAGTTTTGGGTTTTTACCGGGGATCCGGAGGGGGGCACCGTAATGTTGTTCATTTTTATGGTAATGCGGGGATCTGTTTGGGGGAATGGGGATCCAAAAATCATGTGAGGAGGGCCTTGATTTCCCAAGCCCCTGGGTAAGGGGACTAGAAAAATTCCCCATCTTCCCTCCTCCGTGTCAAATTCACGCCAACCTTTTTCCCAAGGCAGGGACGTCGGTAACGCCCGGTGTCCAGGAATATCTCCTCCTCCTCCGCTTCCTCCGGCACAGCTTTAAAACACACCCCGGGACTTGCCTCAGATGATGCACCCTGAGAGCTGAGGGTGCCGCCTTGCACTAGCCCTGACCCGAACCCTCCCTAATGAAAACCGATAAAATTGTGAAACTGTGGGGCTTTGTGGATTCGACGGAGAGAAAGGCTCCGTGTCCACATCTTGTCCGTTCTCCTCCGTCGCTGGTGGGACCTGATGTTTCAGTGTGTCCAACGATCATTCCAGAACTAAGATCACCACAAGGGCATTGTCCGCACTGACCATTTTGGTGGCTTCTTCAAAACTGGCAAGGATGGTGCAGAGCTTTTTCACCTGCCTCCACTCTCGGTAGCTCAACACCCGGAGGTCCGCACCGCTGCCTGTCAGGCCATGTGTCACTTCGTACTGCGTAATGGAAATTGCGCTGCTGCCACAATCGCTGGAGCAGTGGAGGGTGGAATTCCGCATGTTGCCCCCGACAAAAATGGGGACGGTTGACGGGGAGGCGAGCTGATGCTGCAACGCAGCCAGGCGGGACAAAGCAGGGTGCGATCGGCGGAGTGCGAACTCAGACCTCGAGCCTTCCTCAGCAGGCAGTCCAGACCCGGGTAGCGCTTTAGAAATTTCTGGACGACAAGGTTCATGACATGTGCCAGGCAAGGGATGTGCTCCAGCCTACCGATTTTAAGGGCGGCCAGCATATTTCGACTGTTATTGCACATCAACATGCCTGGCACAAGGTTCTTGTCACCCAGCCAGCGCTCGGTCTTGTTGCGGAGAGCCGTCCACAGCTCCTGTGAGAAAGGTATCCAAGATGGATTAATTTCAACACGGCCTGGTTTCTCTGGGCACGTGATGCACCCGAGGAGCTTTGGGGGAAAGAAACCCTGCATACCCCGCGGTTTTAAAGAGCGTGCTCCGAGCCTGGAGCCACCATCACCACCAAGAGACATCCACCACCCACCAAATGAGCTGTCACAGAGATATAGCGGGATTGGGCCGTGCTTACTAGTCCATGTGTCGGTGGCCAGATGGACTTTTCCGGACACAGATGAAGACAACGCACTTGAAATTTTAGATGACACGTGGCTGGCCAGTTCAGGAACGGCTTTTCTGGCAAAGAAATGCCTACACGGCAACTGGTATTGGGGGCAGGCAAGGGCCATGACGTGGCGGAACCCATCTGTGTCCACCAGACGGAAAGGCAATGCCGACATTCAGGCTTTTTGGTTTGGGATGGGTTTGGGTTAAAGTGTTTCTTCTGCTCCAAAACCTGGAATACAGAAGGCTGGCTGCTAGACTGGCTGCTGTACGGCGTGCAGGTCATCAAAATCGTGAAAGGAGAATGGGTAGGATGAGTTTCTGGTGGTGCTGGTGGTACTCGGGCGACAGTGGAGGCTGAAGCGGAGGCCCGATCCCTGATCATGACTCTGAGAGACATGGGCAGCTGAGGGAACGCTTGGTGGTGGTGGAGGAGGAGGAGGCGGAGACAGTGGGTGTGACAGTGTTTGGAAGCCCGGCATCAATGTGGCCTTTTTTGGCCAAGTGTTGCCTCCATTTCAACTCATGCATTCGCTGCATGTGACTAGACATGTTGGTGGTGGTTAAACACCTAAGATTCTTGCCTCTACTGATGCATTTACGGCAAAGACGGCATATGACATCGCTGGGTGAATCAGAGGCTTGCTTGAAAAAGGCCCATGCTTGAGAGGTCCTGGACCTTTTTGACGGCGATAAGCGAGGAGCGGTGTTTCCGCTAATCGTGGCTGGCGGAATCATCTCAGCGGACTTCTGCGACCGCCCTCTCCCTTTTTGAGGCGGGACCCGTACTGACACTACCCCATCATCTTCCTTCTCGTCCAGTGATGAAGCGCTCGCAAGCAAATTCTGCTGAAAAGACCACGTTGGATCTGCAATGTCGTCATCATCATCATCAGCACAGGTGACTTGGTCATCCTGACATTCTGCATCCAGGAGCTGCGGGCTACAAGCAAGAGGCACTGCAAGGCAATGCCGACCGAACGGGATTTTTGCCGATTGACCGGCTTCCTTCTCCTCCTCTGTTGGCATCAGTAACTGGGCATCAGAGCAGACAAAATCATCCTCTTTGGCCTCTTGATCTTTTAACATGCCTTCTGACCACAACCGCATTTTGTCATCAATGTGGTCTTCAGAAAATGGATTATCCACAGTGGTGGGTACACGAGTTGACATTTGGGCTGCCTTCGCTTCATGTTGGACGGATGCTGAGGATGCGGATGGCGACATTTGTGGCCGTGACTGGGAGGACGAGGAGGTAAGACTGCTGTATGCAGGTTGCATTAACCACTGCAGAACAGATTGGCGACGCTGTTCGTTACTGAGATTCACAGGGCCCTGACCCAGTGATGACAGGCCTTAGGGTCCTGCAACCGACGATAAGAATGGCTTAGAAGTATGTCGACACTACACCTAGGTAAAAGAGCAACCTATCTCTCGTACCTCTATCTTAATCCATAAGTCCTACGAACCCCTCTTTCTACAGACTTACCACCTGCATTTCGCTCCATGTCCAGAAAGATAAAAATTTAAGAAAGTATGGAACATGTGGACATGAACTCGATGGACATGTGTCTTCTTTCAACCTACTAACTATGTAACTATGTAACTATGTAACTTTTTGACAGTCTCTTATTAAAAGACGGCAAATCACAGCTATTCTTAAATCCCTCTATTCTTAAATGACAAACGAGAACAGTTGCTAGAAAATTTTTCTATCAGAATTGTCGTGCAACGTGGCTATTTGAAAAGAACTAGGGCCGCACCACATACAATACAGCTATTTAAAAGCTATACAGATTACAAACGGTAGTTTTTGCACCAATGAAATACACCAACCGTAACTACAAAATTTCTGTATTCAAATTTAATTACAAGGTGGCTCTATGAACAAAACTGGGCCGCACCAAAGTAAAAAAACACCTGTTTGAAATGTATACGGATAATAAAAGGTGGTTTTTGCACCTATGAAATACACCTGCGGTGAATAGAAAAGTTCTGTATCCTATTGTAAGTACAAAGTGGGTCTTTGAACAAAACTGGGCTGCGCCAAAGTGAAAAGCACGTAATTAAATTGTGTACTGATAATAATAGGTGATTGTTGCACTTATGAAATACAACAGCAATTACTAGCAAATTTCTATATGGTAATATAAGTACATGATGGGTCTTTCAACAAAAGTGGCCGGGCCAAAGTGAAAAAAACCTAATTAAATTGTGTACGGATAATAAAAGGTGGTTTTTGCACCTATGAAATACACCTGCGGTGACTAGAAAAGTTCTGTATCCTATTGTAAGTACAAAGTGGGTCTTTGAACAAAACTGGGCTGCGCCAAAGTGAAAAACACGTAATTAAATTGTGTACTGATACTAATAGGTTGTTTTTGCACCTATGAAATACAACAGCAATTACTAGCAAATTTCTGTATGGTAATATAAGTGCAAGATGGGTCTTTTAACAAATATGGCCTGCGCCAAAGTGAAAAAAACCTATTTAAATTGTGTACGGATAATAAAAGGAGATTTTTGCACATATGAAATGCACCTACAATTACTAGCAAATTTCTGTATCCTATTATAAGTACAAGATGGGTCTGAACAAAAATGGCCTGCGCCAAAGTGAAAAACACGTAATTAAATTGTGTACTGATACAAATAGGTTGTCTTTGCACCTATGAAATACAACAGCGATTACTAGTAAATTTCTGTATGGATATATATGACAAGATGGGTCTTTCAACAAAACTGGGCTGCGCCAAAGTGAAAAAAACCTAAATAAATTGTGTACGGATAATAAAAGGTGGTTTTTGCACCAATGAAATACACCTGCGGTGAATAGAAAAGTTCTGTATCCTATTGTAAGTACAAAGTGGGTCTTTGAACAAAACTGGGCTGCGCCAAAGTGAAAAACACGTAATTAAATTGTGTACTGATAATAATAGGTGGTTTTTGCACCTATGAAATACAACAGCAATTACTAGCAAATTTATGTATGGTAATATAAGTACAAGATGGGTCTTTCAACAAAAATGGCTTGTGCCAAAGTGAAAAACACCTAATTAAATTGTGTACGGATAATAAAAGGTGGTTTTTGCACCTATGAAATACACCTGCGGTGACTAGAAAAGTTCTGTATCCTATTGTAAGTACAAAGTGGGTCTTTGAACAAAACTGGGCTGCGCCAAAGTGAAAAACACGTAATTAAATTGTGTACTGATAATAATAGGTGGTTTTTGCACCTATGAAATACAACAGCAATTACTAGCAAATTTCTGTATGGTAATATAAGTACAAGATGGGTCTTTCAACAAAAATGGCCTGCACCAAAGTGAAAAACACCTAATTAAATCGTGTACGGCAGGAGGAGAGGCATTTGAAAGGAAGATATTTTGCAGCTCAGTGTGCTGTGATCTTCAATTGAAAAATAATTGTTTTTTACCACTTTTTTGACCAGCAGACCTCTGATAGGAGTTGAAATTGTCCCTGTGTTTTCAGTTCTATTGCAATCACTGAGTGTCAGTGTTCCCAAAAACTTTCATAACTTATCCCTATAATTTTTAAATAGTTTTATTGAAGGGGGCGTGGCCTGGACGCTGGCTAAGATGGCTGCGTGAGTCGGTGGCTCCGGAGAGTTACTGTGGATATCGGGGGCAATCCGAGATCATCCTGCTCGGTGGACACTGAGTACAGCCGGCTGACACTCTAAGCACCTTGGAGAGGCGTTTTGAAAGGCGGGCATCCCTGTTGAAGTGCGCTACGAGGCCACACACGAGGCGAAGGGGACTGAGGCCTATACCAGAGGACGCGGCCCCAGGATTTCCCGAGCTGAGCGCCTATACCCTTATTGGGAAAATTCAGTGAGAGGAGACCGACGACTTCCTCCCCTCTTACCTGGCAGGCACGGCGGCAACGTAAGGGGAGGTGAGGTGAGCTGCGGAGCTGTTGATCGGCGTGGACGGCTGGCGTGGAGAACCGGGGCCTGTGACGGAGAGAGCGGACCTGAGGGTTCCCGGACTTGGCTGCTGCGCTCCAAACACAGCGCGGGGAAAGCCGCAGCATCTATTCGGCCCTCCCGACAGGCGCCTTGCTGTCACGGAGATCCAGCAGCAAGACAAGGGGCGCGCTATAACGCGACTAGACTGTGCCGGCGCACAGACCCGGTGAGACGCGTGGCAGATAAAGCAAGAATCAGGTACCGCATAGGGATCCCTGTCCCCATCGCTGCAGCCCATACACTCCAGCCCATCACCTCGCTGGTGTCATTTTAACATCCGGACACCAATATCCCTGATTTGCCTGTAAAACAAAGTGAGGACCTTCTGGACCCGGATGCTGTAAAAAGGGCCTCTGTGGGGAAACTAGCTATACCCTATAGTGGCCATTTTGTCTCCTGGACTGGGCTTCTGCTGCTGTTCTTTGGTGTGAGGGTCCTGCCTTCAGGGAAACCCTGTCTGCGGCTCAGAGGACTATCAGAATAGTACCATCTAAGCCCTCACTGTCAGACATTATGTCATTCAAAGGCCAACAAAAATGGGGATCTACCCCACTCTCTGCTAAAAATTCTCCTGGAGGGACTCAAGGTAAAGTGGTCCTCATGGAGGACAATACAGCAGATACATCTGCATTAGCTGACGACACTATACCATTACAAGACCTCAGCATGTCTCCGGAATCCATGACGGGATCCCATTCTCATGCTCCCCCTGATTGGCAATGGCTCCTTAAAGATCTCCCAACTAGAGCGGATCTTCAGAGACAAACTGCAGAAGTAAAGGAAACTTTCCATGCAGAATTTGCATCATTTAGGGCGGATTTGAAGCATATGGCGGAAAGGGTGGACTCTGTTGAATCTGCTCAAGACCATACCCGACAATATGTCGCCTCTCTGCAATCTGTTGTTTCTAATCAAAGTAAACTCCTGCGGGACACTAATCGGCAGCTAGAGGATCTGGACAATAGGGGCCGCCGAAACAATTTGAGAGTACGGGGGGTTCCGGAAGTGGCTGGAACAGAGGATGTTTTTCAAACCCTGGGGGCCATCTTCCAAGATCTTCTGGGAGAAACAGGTCCTAGCGAAATTAAAATGGACAGAGCTCATAGGGCCCTCAAGCCTAAAGGGACCAGCGCCCGCCCACGGGACATTATTTGCTGCATACATGACTTCCAGATAAAGGAGCAGATCTTAGCGAAAGCTCGGCGACAAAAATCTGTCCAATACAAGGGCGTGAATATTCAAATCTTCCCGGATCTCTCGTGGATCACCCTCCAAAAACGACGTCACCTCAAACCATTACTGGGAGTGTTGCAAGAGCACTCCATACCGTATCGCTGGGGCTTCCCCTTAAGTCTGATTGCTTCAAGAAATGGACTCTCGGCTTCCTACTCTCCTTTGAGGATTTATCAAACTTCTGCTCTACCCTAGAGATCTTGCCACCTGTACTGGCGGACTGGGAGTTAGAAGACCCACCTCCGGCACCTATGCCGATTTGGCAAAAAGCACAACCTAAACGACGGAGATCCCCTCCGCAACAACCTGGGGGCTCGGGTGGTTATCGCCCTTCACCGCCCGCTCCTTGGAAATTTAGAAATAAAGCCTGGAGGGTCTACTCCTATGAGCCTTCTATCTACAAAAAGCCCTTTCTTTGTATTGTCTGGGCACCCTTCTGTGTTGGGACACTAGTCTTTTTTCACCCTATTGCTGGGATTGAGATATGTTCTGGGGAAGGGAGCTCTGGGCCCCCCTCCCCCCCTCAGTTGCTGGGTTGTTGCTGGCTGCTTATTTTGAGTGTTATGTGCTTGGATCTTTGGTGGAGGGCTGGAATTTCGGTGGGAGAGGGAGCAGTAAATTCTTCGCTCACTCTTCAGCCGATTGGATAGCTTTGCACTTCTTGTCCACTGCCTTACTGTTTAAATATGTTGAAACAATTTTTATGAGGCTTGCCCCCTCACATATGTCTTGGGGGGCCTTGTGAATGTCTCGCCCTGACCTGCTTTGGTCTTTGGGGCGGTGGCTCCCATGACGTCCCTGCTTGTCTACTCTGCATTCTTTATGCGGTGTGCTCTCCGGGACCTGTTGGGTCCTGCGGCCTTATATTTGGCTGGTTCTGAACTACACCCCTGAGGTGTTCACTTCCGTTTTATGACATCACTCCTCGCTTTTAGCTTGGGAGATAGGCTACTGTTAGTATATACTTTGCTGTGTTGTTCACCTCTCCAAGACATGACATGCCTTGGTAATAATTGGAGATGGTATACGTTTTGTGTTGTTTGTACCTGTCCTGTGAAACCCTCCCTCCCTTTTGTCTCCCCCTTGTGTTTGTTTCAGGCACCTGGAGATCTGCAGCGGTGCGCATTTGCAGGTAATTTTCCATACGATTCTAATGATTAAGTTGTACTCGTTAAATGTTAAGGGACTTAATTCTAACTTGAAAAGGAAAATGTTACATGTGGACCTGAAAAATAATAGACCTGATTTGGTGTTCCTGCAGGAAACACATTTTAACAGAGAAGGGAATTTTAATTTTCTTAAGCAATTGTACCCAAAAGCCTTTATGGCCTCGCAGGATATTAGGAAAAAAGCTGGGGTGGCCATATTGCTCACAAGTGCTTGCCCAATCACGGTAGAGAACTCCATAGCGGATCCGGGTGGGAGGTTTTTAATCCTTGAGGGGAAGATGGGGGGCTCCCCTATTTTGATATGCAATGTTTATGCTCCCAATACAGGGCAACTGCGATTCTTGAAGCGACTCTTGCATAAGTTGTCCCGATTTCCGCCGTCAGCAATTATAATGGGTGGAGACTTCAATCTGACCTTCTCAGATACCTATGATAGACTCGCACTAGGGCGAAATACCTCCAGAGGCTTTAGGCAACTAATTCGTAGATTTAGACTGTTTGACCTATGGAGGATTGCTCACCCGACGGAGAAGACCTTTTCCTTCTTCTCTGCTCCACACCAGTCTCATTCTAGAATTGACTACATCTTTGGTAACATTCTGACTCTCCGTATGATGGATTCTGCAGAAATCGGAGCCATAACCTGGTCTGACCATGCTCCAGTAAGCCTGACTTTTAAACCTTCTGGCTCATCTGCTAGGGTCTGTCATTGGAGATTGAATGAATCTCTCCTCAAACACTCTATGCATAGGGAGGAACTGAGGAAATGCATTTCTGACTATTTTGAGGTTAATGCGGGATCGGTGTCGTCGCCGGCGGTCCTCTGGGAGGCCCACAAGGCAGTGTTTAGAGGGGAATGTATTGCCCTGGGAACTAGGCTAAAGAGAGACAGAATGCGGAGGTGGAATGAATATTCCACTGAACTTCAACAACTGGAGACAAGTTTGGCTTCACACCCTACAAAATTCAAACTGAGAAGGATAGTGTGTCTAAGGGATAAATTACGGAGTTTAGCAAGACTGGGAGCGGAGAAATTGCTTGTCTTCACGAAACATAAGTACTATGATAAAGCGAATAAATCACACACCCTTCTGGCCAGGCTGTTGAGAGATGAACCGGAATGCCGTACTCCTCCTGCTGTTAACGATAACAGGGGAATCCCGGCCTATGACCCAAAAACCATTGCAGCTGTTTTCCACTCTTTTATTGCAAAACTATATAATATATCAGACGACTTGCCAGGAGGGAGTGCTGATCGAGACAAATTGAGGTCAGATTTCTTGAACTCCTGTAATTTACCCACTCTCTCTCCCAAAGCCTTGGAATTCCTCAATGCACCCATTGGAGGAGAGGAACTCAGAGAGGTCATTGGGAATCTCCCATCTGGAAAGGCGCCAGGTCCTGATGGGCTTACTTATCTGTATTATCAGATATTTCAATCCCAGCTGATCCCAGACCTCTTGGTGCTGTATAATTCCTTCCTCCAAGGGTCTCCCTCTTCCTGATACAATGCTGCACTCCTATATAACGCTCATACCCAAGCCAGGGGGAGACCCCTTTGAATGTGGCAGCTATAGGCCCATAGCTTTGTTGAACGCAGATATAAAAATCTTCACCAAAATTATGGCGAATAGACTCTCTCTCCACTTACCACATTTGATACACAAGGATCAGGTGGGGTTCATCCCGTGTCGCCAAGGGGGAGACAATACCAGGAGGGCCATTGATCTCATTGATGTTGTCAATCGCAGAGGTGATGCTATGCTCCTATTAAGTTTAGATGCTGAAAAGGCCTTTGACCGCCTCAACTGGTCATTCCTCTTTTGTACACTTCAGGCCTTTGGGATCAATGGCCCTTTTATCACTGCGTTACGGGGACTTTACTCAGGTCCGTCTGCTACTATTCTGCTACCCCATGCTATGTCCCCCAAAATATTAATTAGCAATGGTACTAGGCAGGGATGCCTCTTGTCCCCGCTTTTATTCGCCCTTTTGTATTGAACCTCTAGCGGCGGCGATTAGATTGTCCTCAGACATTAAAGGGGTGCTGGTGAAAGGGAGAGAGTTCAAAATTTCATTATATGCGGATGACGTTTTATTAACTCTTGTGTATCCAGTGATTTCGTTACCTAATCTGCATTCTTTATTGGACCGATTTAGTGTCCTTTCAGGATACAAGATAAATACCTCAAAAACGTAGGCCTTACCTGTGGGCCTTCCGGGGATGGTGGTGGACCAGCTTAAGGAGTGTTATCGGTATTGTTGGAAGGTGGAGGCATTGAAGTATCTGGGAATTAATTTAACATCGGGGTATACCTCATTATACAAACATAACTTCCCTAAACTTATAACAGAGATTAAACAGTTGCTAGATCGTTGGAACAAGTTGTCGCTGTCCCTTTTTGGCCGCATAGCTGCTATCAAAATGTCGGCTTTGCCGAAACTTATGTATCTGTTCGAGACCTTGCCGATACCGGTCCCTATGGCGACCCTTAGATCTCTGCAGGCAGACTTTATTCATTTTATATGGGCCCGCAAGAGGCACCGGATCGCCAAGAGTATACTATTGGCAGGAAAAGAGCAGGGGGGTCTGTCGGTCCCAGATATCGCCAAGTATTATTGGGCAGCACAACTAAGAGCTATTCCATCCTGGGCGGCTCTCTACGCTTATACTAGATGGATGGAGCTGGAAAAATTATGGATGGCCCCTATACATCCAAATTCTTTGCTATGGGCAACCACGGCCGTTAAGCTAGACTTCCCCTTGTTGCATTCTATGGCCTTGACAAGGTCAATTTGGCAGAGATGTTTTAAGAGATTCTCATTGTGCTCAGGGGCTTCCCCTATGACTTCCTTTTTATTTCACCCTCTGCTACAAAAAGGCGAGATGGATAATCAATGGAGGCCGTGGTTTGAGGCTAAATTGTTCCACTTTGCGGATATAGTGAATGGACGCACCATGGAACTTAGACCTTTTGCAGAGCTCCAATCTAGCTTCAACTTACCGTCCTCCTCTCTTTTCTCTTATTTGCAAATTAAACATTATATGAAGTCAGTGTTGGGTACGAATGAGGTCTCGGAACCATCCCTTTTTGAACCGGTCTGTCGGGGGGGGTCTCTACCAGGGGGTTGATCTCGGCAATTTATAGGATCCTATCCTTAACAGAGCAGGACACTTTAGTACAACTTTCCTATATGTCTAAATGGGAGGATTTTCTGGGATCACAATTATCGCAAGAGGAGTGGAGGAGTATATGGCGACAGGCAGCTCGGTCTTCCGCCTCCATCCAAAATAAGGAGAATCAATATAAATTGCTAATGTACTGGTATCACCACACCTAAAGTGCTGCAAAGGGATGAACCCCACGGTGCCAGATGTGTGTTGGAGATGCGGAGGATCGGGGCGGATGTCCCTCATATGTTTTGGTCTTGTGAGTGGTTGTCCCATTCTGGTAAAAAGAAAAATCACTAGCCTTTGAGGTTGTCCAAACCCTGGTCCCAGCTTACACTCAGACTTATCTCTTAAATATTCCATTCCCGTCTCTTGGCCGGCACTGGGCAAATTGTTCCTGTATATTGTCACAGCAGCTAAATGCTTTTATAGCGGCACACTGGAAGCAGACTTTCCTGCCCTCTAGGGAAACTGTATGTGCCCGTATTTCAGGAGATTTGAAGATGGAATATTTTACAGCCCTTAACACGGATGAATTAAGTCCTTTTTACAAAGTATGGAAAGCATGGGGTTTATTTCAGGATTACTCAAGATTTTTAGGCTTTTCCTTTGAGCTGATGATTTCGAGCTGCAGACCTTACTGTGGTGTTATTCCTCCCTTGTGTATCTTGTCTTCGTTTTGTCCTGGTTAAGTTGACTTTGGCATCAAAGTTATTGGATACTTTTTGATTGAAGGTTTCTTGTTTATATCCACAACTTTCAAAAAACATCTGAAGCATTTATTGTAATGTTTGTAAAGTTTGGTAACTACATGCAAAGTGACCTGAGTTTACTCACATTGTCTACTGTCTTTTACCCTGATAAAACGTCAATAAAAAATACAGTTAAGGAAAAAAAAAAAAAGTTTTATTGAAGTCCGTGCGTCTGTTTGGCGCAAAGAGCTCAGTTGTACGCATATTGTGTTATACATAATTTGGTTTGTAAATTACGCCTGTAGTCATTGGTGCGAAGGCTGCCATATTAATCCATATAACATTTAAATATTCTAATTGCAGTCTGTGCGTCTGTTTGGTCGCAGAGAGCTCAGTTGTACGCATATTGTGTTATACATATTTGATAGTAAATTACACCTGTTGTCAGTGGTGCGAAGGCCGCCATATTAATTCATATAACTGTTTAATACTTCTTTTTCACTCAGTGCTTCTCAGTTTGGTGCGAATCGTGCATTTGTATGATAGTTTTTTGAACGCAATGTTTCGGGAGAACCATGCCTCCTTTCTCAAGCTTGAGAAAGGGGGCGTGGTTCCCCAAAAAAGTTGCCTGTTGAGCAACATGGAAGCAGCAGCCAGTTGTATGTACGCTCTACCTCGATGAAGACTCAGTGATTGGGATATGCGCTGCATCTGCTGCAACGTTTCAAATGTAAAACTCCTTTTTCTTTTTTGATACAAGTAAAGAAGTTGTTTAAAAGAAAATGTTGCCAAACTCTAATTGTGTAATGTTATAAGGAGTGGGGATTCCTATATTGGCACGTATTTAGAAGCACGCATCATAAAGGAAAGAAAGGGATTCGTTTATGGGCGGCGAACACAGACAGACAGGCAGGCTTTTGATAGGAGAGTGAAGATTGTACAGCCCAGACTCTGCTTTGAACCTGCATTGAAATGGCTTTTTTTTACCAGTTTTTGGCCAGCACACCTCCCCGATCCTGGAGAGGAAAATAGAGGAAAAACCCTTTATTTGTGCAGCCCATTTTTTTTCAAAGACCCACCTTGTACTTACATTAGGACACAGAAATTTTCTAGTAACTGCAGGTGATTTCATGGGGCAAAAAACCACCTTTTATTATCCGATAAACTTTTAAATAGCTGTATTTCACTTTGGTGACAGCCCAGGGTTTTTTTCAAAGAGACACCTTGTACTTAAATTTGAATACAGAAATTTTGTAGTTACTGTTGGTGTATTTCATTGGTGCAAAAACCACCGTTTGTTTACCGTTTTAACTTTTAAAAAGCTGTATTGCACGTGGGGCGGCACTAGTTTTTTTCAAATAGCCCCCTTTTACACAAATTTTGATAGAAAAATTTTACCCTTCTGTTTTCATATGCCTGCAAAAAACGCAATTTTCATCCGTTTTAACTTCTGAATATTTTATTGCACTTCGGTTGGGGAACTTCAGTTGGCGCAGTTAGCACACTTGTATGATAGTTTGTTGAAAACTATCAATTCCTAGTCCTAAGGGCAGTTGAAATCCCTGGACTGAAGGAAGAACACTGTTTATTTTGTCTTTTGGGTTCTTCACCCAGACCGCATTTCACAGGTATTCCGTAGAAACATTTCAGTTTCTAATCCTATGTGGTTGTAGGACCCTTAGAGGGATTTAAGAATAGCTGTGATTTGCCGTCTTTTAATAAGAACTGTCAAAAAACTCTTCCATACCTTCTTTTAAATTTTTATCTTTCTGGACAGGGAGCGAAATGCAGTGGTAAGCGAGCAAAGAGGGGTGTAGGACAGGAGGTAGAGGTACTAGAGACCGGTGCTCCCTTCCATCTGGCGACAACACGCAAGCCAGCGGATCGTCGGTTGCAGGACCATCAGGCCTGTCATCGCAGGGTCAGGGCCCTTTGAATCTCAGAAATGAACAGCGTCGCCAATTTGTTCTTCAATGGTTAATACAACCTGCATCCAGCAGTCTTACCCCCTCGTCCTCCCAGTCACAGCAACAAATGTCATCATCATCATCATCGTCAGCATCCATCCAACATGAAGCGAAGACAGCCCAAATGTCAACTCGTGTACCCACCACTGTGGATAATCCATTTTCTGAAGACCTCTTTGATAACAAGTTCAACTAAAATGGTGGTTCAAAGACTCCTTTTTCCGGCACTTTTTAAATCTGGGGGTCATGCAGGTTTGGGGCTCATGCTGTGGCCCCGGACAGGTATAGTCAATGTCCAGTTCAACTAAAATGGTGGTTGAAACACTCCTTTTTCCTACACTTTTTAAATCTGGGGGTCATGCAGGTTCGGGGCTCATGCAGTGGCCCAGGACAGATATAGTCAATATCCAGTTCAACTAAAATGGTGGTTCAAAGACTCCTTTTTTCATGCACTTTATAATCTGTGGGTCAGACAAGTTTAAGGGTCATGCTGTGGCCCAGGACAGGTATAGTCAATGTCCAGTTCAACTAAAGTGGTGGTTCAAAGACTCCTTTTTCCGGCACTTTTTAATCTGTGGGTCAGACAGGTTTGATGGTCATACTGTGGTCCAGGACAGGCATAGTCAATGTCCAGTTCAACTAAAATGGTGGTTGAAAGACTTCTTTTTCCGGTGCTTTTTTATCTGTGGGTAATGTAGATTTAAGGGACATGCTGCGGTCCAGGACAGTATGCTTGCAGTGTTGATGCTTTTTTATTTTTCTCTCTGGATTATGGAGGTTGGTTGACCCTATGAGAAGTCTGAATTTGACTCTAGTGAGAGGTAAGAATACAGTAGGACCACCCGCCTTGAGATCCCGTTGTATGCCGGGGGTGGCTTAAGCATTTTGTGATCAAAACATGTGAACTAAGAATCTCAAAGTTTTTTCATGCATTGTAGATAGCATACATGCTTCTTTAGAGATTTCCATGTATTGTATAGCCCTTTTATGCCACTGTTGAAGACACCGTTAGTAAATGTCCTATGGAAAGAAATGTATTTCTGTTTCTAGCAAGCAGTTGTACTTTGGTTTCATCTGATCATATGACTATCTACCAATACTCTTCTGGATCATCCAAATGCTCTCTAGCAAATTTCAGACAGGCCTGGACATGTACTGGCTTAAGCAGAGGGACATGTCTGGCATTGCAGGATCTGTGTCCTTAGCGGTCTAGTGTATTACTGATGGTAACCTTTGTTACGCTGGTCCCAGCTCTCTGCAGGTCATTCACTAGGTCCCTCCGTGTGGTTCTGGGATTTTTGCTCGCCGTTCTTGTGATCATTTTGGTGAGATCTTGTGTGGAGCCCGAGATGGAGAGAGATTATCAGTGGTCTTGTATGTCTTCCATTCTCTAATTATTGCTCCCAAAGTTGATTTCTTCACACAAAGATGCTTGCCTATTGCGGATTCAGTCTTCCCAGCCTGGTGCAGGAAAGACAGCTCTTTGGTCTTCACCATAGTGGAGTTTGGAGTGTGACTGTTTGAGGCTGTGGACAGGTGTCTTTCATACTGATAACAAGTTCAAACAGGTGCCATTACTACAGGTAATGAGTGGAAGATGGAGGAGCCTCTTAAAGAAGAAGTTACAAGTCTGTAATAGCAAGAAATCTTGCTTATTTGTTGGTGACCAAATATTTATTTTCCACCACAATTTGCAAATAAATTCTTTCCAAATCAGACAATGGGATTATCTGGATTTGTTTTCTCATTTTGTCTCTCATAGTTGAGGTCTACCTATGATATCAGGCCTCTCTCATCTTTTTAAGTGGGAGAAATTGCACAATTACTAAATACTTTTTTCCCCCACTGTATTCTTCCCTTAAAAAATTTCTGCATTCAGCAGACCCAAAGAGACTATGTATTTAGAACAGTGACTGATCAATTTAGCACCAAGTTTGCCCAGGCATGCTTCCCCTGGAGTGTTTTCTATAGATGATCGCCTGTCATGTTTTTAAAAGAGGCATATACTTATGAGGAACATTAACTATGACAATTACTATAGAATTATGGTGCAATGTGCAAGTTTAATACATTTATCTTGAATTTAAATTTATTTTTTATACAACACTTCTATGCCATGTCCATCAATATGGTCAAGGTTTGGTAAAAAGGAGCATAGCTTTAATTATTTGGGTGTGGCTTCAAATATATTGCCATGAAGCTATAACTTCAAACGTATTTTGGAGCATTTTTTATGGAAGCTAAGCTAACTAATCAATGGTATAAACTCTAGACTTGTTTCAGATTTGTCATACAGCATGAGTCACACTGATAAATCTGGCCCCTTTGTAGACTGTCTAGTCTATGTTTACACAAAAAAATAGACAAAATTAGTGAATGTACACACAGGGAACACACAGGGAGAATAATTGCAATGTTCATATTGTGTGGACTTAGTATACACCAATATATTCACATATTTCTTTTTTACAATGCTCCACCACAATAGCTACACATAAGAAAGATGTTATTGAGTTTCTGAAAACCAAAGTAGACCAAGAGAGCATCATAGAATCTACGGTCTAAATCATGGTAGCTGAGGAAATTATAGTAAGTACATAACACTGGTTTCGCAGAATGAGCTTGGGGCTAATAAATCAATGTTACATCCACTTCACAGTTTTTTTCCTATGCAGTACCATCTCCAGCCACCAAGATGTGCAGAGAACTGCAGGCTGACCCTTGTACAATAGGTGGCTGAGCACAGCTGTGAAGGGAAATATTTGCTGGGGTCTCATCATTCACAGGACCTGTGGGGGTCCTGGAGGTTGGACCTCTCCTGAAAATAAAGTAATATCAATATGCCATCACTTGATAACATAGAATAAGGGAGGTTTATCTGTAGCAATTGTCTCTGAACCAATGGGGAAACACATCCACAGTACCAGCATTACACATTGCACAATTGTCCATTGAAGTTAGAAAATCAAGTCATCAGTAAAGCCAGATAAAAAAAAAAAAAATCACTGATTTAATATTTATGTATTGAAAACACAAATATCTAGGGATCAGAATTTCACAGAGAAGCACAAACAAGCAGTGACAAGCGATGATGATTTTTAAACCTTTTCATAAAGGCATTTTCTATCTGGTGCATCAAAAGCACTCTTCTGAGCTGCAGGTTAACACATCCTGTGTTTATCTGTGCAGGGACTTAGCCACTTTTTTCTTTTACCTATTAATTCAAACGTCTCCCACAACGTTTCTGAAGAAAACGAAAGCAATATCTGCTCCCGCTCTCCCCACAAGGCAAGAACATGTTTCCGAAAAGGTGAACAAAAGGCTCTTTGTTTTTTCAGTCCCTAATGACTTTCACTGGATTATCTACTCATTTCACTGACACATCCTCAACACCCAGAGAATCATCGAAAAGCTGAAGCTGCTTTAGCCTTGTGCAAAAAGAGAAAAAAAATGTTTCCTCCAAGGAAGTGATCAGTCAAAGAAGTTGCACTTAGTAGAGAGATTAAGTGTGCTGCTAACAGTTTACCTACTGTAACAGACCTTGTCAAATCAGACTCTTTTATCAAGTTCCTTGAAATTCAATTTCACCTCTAGGGCTTCTGCTGATGCCTTAAAAAGTTAACTTTCCTTGCGAATTTGGTTGAGAGATGCCAGAGGCTCTGCTAAGAGAGCAATCTTTTAAACACTGTGGTCCAGTTGGGAATGTAGTGAAGCAGGTAATTACTTTTACAGTAATTCCTGTGATACCAGGAAATACATTGTACCCTGTTCATCACACAGTTTGTTGTGACTTTATTTAACATTGCCAGGAATCCTATATCCTTTTAATATGATTTACGTTGGGATTTGTAGATGCATCCACTTGGTGAAAGATGAATATTTTTAGCTTCTTGCAAAGGAAACATTTTTCAACTTTTTTTCCCTTGTAACTGCATTGTCAGCATAAAAAGTAAGCTGTGCTTTAAAGGCTCAACAAAAGTCTAAGTATCTAGAAAAAAGCAATATGGAGTTGAGCGTTTGTGGTGTGCATGCCTCAAATGCCTTTTACTTATTTATTAATAATACTTTAGAGAACATAGTGGTTGCACATAAAGTCTATGCGTTATTAACATGATTCTGTGCACATTGAAAGGGGAAGCCAAATGCTGGGTTGTGCATTATTCTGTCATTTTATTAATATGGTACAGTACATTTTCTGTTTATTTTTCTTACAGTGTTGCTATTTATTTTTATTCTTACTTTGCCATTCTCTACTCTAAATATTTTAGGCTAATAAATTAATAAGTTATTGTACATTTACTACATGCTACAACCTAGGCCAGAGGTGGAGATCCTTTTTTTCTGCCCTACCAAGTTTACATACACAGACAGTCCTCAACTTACACCACTCCGACTTACATCTGTCCCCTAGTTATAAATAGAGACTTATGGGGCATGCTGCCACTTGTAGTTTCATGTTCCACAGCAGATAGTATCTGTGTGACGACAAGTTCCAGCATGCCACAGCAGCACATGAGGTGAAAATGAGTTGAAATCTTCTTAGCAGGGGCACAGATAGCAAAACAAATGTGAAAAAAACCCTTTCCTGCACAAACCAAAATGAAAAAAAAAAAACTTTTGCGCTGGAGCTACATTTAATAAATATACCTGTTCCGACACACAGTAATATTTCCAGGTAGAAACAACATAGACTGAAGTTGGTCCTGAATGTCTCTCAAGTTTAGATACAATGTATCCATTGGGACAGAAATGGCATAAATAAGAACTGTTATTGATGTGCTTGATGTCCCTGAGTCGGGAAATAAGTGCCAGGAGTTTCAGAGACCTGCACATGTGCAGTAGCACATCAGGTAGGTAAGGCTTGAGCAAGATCTGAACTGGTCTCCAAAGCTCCTGGCTCTTGTTAGCCGAGTCAGGAACATCGAGTGCAGGGCCAGACCAAATGATGTAGAAGGATCTATGCATCCCCTGGGCTGTACATTCCCCATCCTTGACCGTGATTCACATAGAGTGAAGTTGTTGACCTAGTTTTCTGAGTTCTAAGAGGGTTGGGGACCTTTATCTGTTTCAGATGAAAAAAATAAATGCATAGCCTTTCCACACCAGAGTATTTATTGTTAATCTTATTAGGGTTAAATAGCAAAGTTTATCTAGAGGGTAAATATGAATATCTTTCATCAAATGGAATTGTTCTATAACGGTTGGAGGTGAAATGATACAAATTTTCTCTCCCCACAGCTTAATAATGAAAATTTGGAGCTTAATGTGACCATACATAGCTGTAAGAAAAAGCTATTCCCACATGAAAAATCAGATAAGACAGCACAATTTCAAACACTTTTTTCTAAGTTTGAAGGAAAATCACAGCCTAAAATGCAACTGTGGAAACTTTCCTATTTGATGACTTGAATAATGTTGATCGAACCGTTCAAGAAAAGTTAAGTTCGAGTCGAACTTCATGATATTTTAGAACTCGAGTCGAACCGAGCTTTTTGCGGTATGTTTGATTAAAATTTGCATTTGGCACGTGTGTTTTATGCGCCATTTTTAATTTCCCTTTCAATTGCTTCTTGCACTTCTGCGGCCATCCAATCAGTGCAGAGCACAAAGGGGGTCAAAAACGTCACCACTGAGGGTTTAGTGAATCTCATTGGCTGCTAAAATCATATGACCCTGTTATATATTTGTCACTGTATTTCCTGGTGAACGCCATTTGCAGTTCACTGTCTGTACTGAACGCACAGCTCTCTGTCAGTCTGCTTACATGTATGCATGCAGACACACTATTTCTCAGTAATTTTAGCCAGCAAAAGCTGCTAGTTAGATTAGTTAGGGAATCATAGACAGCAATAGTTAGGGATTTCTATATTGCTTACTGCACCTTTCCCATCTTCATTCCGAGTGCCCAAAAGTTAATTGTTCCAGTTTTCGGAGTACAACTAGTGCAGAAGACTAGTCCAAAAAATAGAAGTTTGTGCAGCTTACCTCTCAATATAAAGTGCAAAACCTCCACTTCAAAGCGTTCTTGGTGGTGGATTTGAATGTGGATAGCATACGTCCGCAAGGAGAGCTCCAGCCCAGGCTCCAGTGAAATACAAAATATATCCAAATAAATGCGGATATTCCAGTGGATAATGTATTCCATAAAGTTTAATTCCAGCAATATAAAGTTACAGGACAGTAAGATACATGACGTTCATCACCACTAGTGCTGGAATATCTGCATTTATTTGGATATATTTGTAGTGCAGAAGACACCTATATCAAATCTGCTATAAAAAGAAATTGCTTTCAAATACTGGTTTCTTGTTGCAAATTTTAATCCGTGCCCAAAAGTTCATTGTTCCAGTTTTGGGTTACAGCTAGTGCAGAAGACACTCTTACCAAATCTTTCGCTTTTTAAAATTTAGCTTTTGAACATGGAGAGAAGTAGAGGTAGTAAGCGAGAAAGGAGGGGCATATGGCAAGGAACTAAAGGTACAAGACAAGGCACTCCTTCCAGTGCTATGGACAAAACACAAGCAAGCACATCGTCAGTCGCAGGACCGTCAGGTTTGTCATTGCTTGGTCAGTTCCCTAGGAGTCTCAGTACTGAAGAGCAGCTCCAATCTGTTCTTCAGTGGTTAACACACAGTGCATCCAGCAGTTTTACATCCTCTTCCTCTCAGTCATGGGCACAAATGTCATCATCATCATCAGTCCAACCTGAAGGCCAAATGCCAACCAATATACAGACCGCTCCAGATAATCCATATTCTCAACAGCTCTTTCATGATACAATGTGGTTGTGGTCAGAAATCATTTCGAAAGATAAAGAGGCCAAAGAGGATGATTTTGTCTGCTCTGATGCCCAGTCACAAATGCCATTAGAGGAGGAGAAGGAAGCTGGTTCTTTGGCAGAAATACCGAGCGGTCAGCAATGCCTTGTAGTGGCGGTTGCATTTAGCCCACAGCTTGAGGATGTAGACTGTCAGGAAAAGGTAAACTTTGATGATGATGATGATGATATTGCGGATCCAACGTGGTCTTTTGAGCAGCAGTTGGCGAGTGCATCCTCAGTGGAGGAGGAGGATGAGGGGGTAGTGTCAGTGTGGGTCCGGCCTGAGAAAGGGAGAGGGTGGTCGCACAAGTCCACTGACAATACTCTGCCAGCCATGGTCAGTGGTGGCAACGGGAACACAGGTACTAGGTTTTCACAGTCGAAGAGGTCTAGGACCTGTGAAGCCTGGGCGTTTTTCAATCAAGTCTCAGAGTGTCATTATATGCCGGGTTTGCTTGCAACGCATCAGTAGAGGAAAGAATCTAAAGAGTTTAAGCACCATGAACAGGCACATGCATGTAAAACATGAATTGCTGTGGAAGAGTCACTTGACAAAAGTAAGCAATTTCCTTCCACACACAGAAGTTGAAAGTAGAATGCAGGATTTTGAGACAGTGCTCATTGACCAACTCAAGACATGTTTTGCGTTTTCTTCACATTATAATGTCACGGTAGAACAACATCAGCAACGTGCCAGCAGTAGAATGGCAAGTAGCCGCAGTAACAGCAACAGACAGTGTGGCAGAAGCCTACTGGGTGACAGTTTGCAGTCCATGTTTACCACCTACCAACGTCTGCAAGGCAGGGCAGCATTCAGACACATAGGGCCCCACCTTTAAGACCATGGCCCATGCTCCCCGGGCTCAACACCAAGTTTTTGGACTTAATCGGGGACCTTTCAACCATGGGTGCCAAACGGATGAAGGACCAGCTTGTTTGACACGCCATTGAATTTTTATCTTGCCAGCACCAATTATCTCAAACGTACATTCAGCACATTTTGGCGGGGGTGTAACTGACAAACGTATCAGTCTTTCCCACTGAAAATGGGATCATTTGTATTTATCAAAATGAATCACGCAGGATTTTGGGGTTTTTTTTCCCCCCGGTTTATGTCACTGACTAGTAACTGTTTTGTCTTCTTGACAAGGGGAAAAACACTTCCATATCACTAAAACGTCGTCATTCATCGTCTTTATCATCGCCATAAGTCATCTATTAAAAGTGTTTTTGGGCCCACCCAAACCAAATCAAGGGGGCCCACCACCTTCTAGTTCCTATTTTTTTTTAATATTTTGGGGTTTCCCTTTTTGATTAGGGCCCCTGAAGGAGTTTGCCCATACTCCCCTATTGGCCCCCTGGTAGCAACTATTAGATAGTTTGGGGGGACGAAAACTTGGGGGACATAGAAGAAATTTTAAAAGGGGTTTTTTTATTGCTGGCTGCATCTTTCCCATCTTTATTCTGAGTCCCCAAAAAGTTCTTTTTCTGCTGTTTTGGGTCAGAATTCAGAAATCCATTAGCAATCTGCTATAAAAAGTAATCGCTTTCAAATACTTCTTGCTTGCTGCAAATTTTAAGGAGTGCCCAAAAAGGGTTTTTTTGCTGGTTGGTGATCAGGAACGTAGTTACAGTTAGCAATTTCCATTAACAAACATCCTATTTAAAATACTAATTTCTCTTGAAATTTTTATTGAGAACCAAAAGGTCTTTTTTTGCGGTTTTGGGGGGTCTACTACGTAGAAACACCTAGAGAAAGAAATTTGTTTTTTTTCTACCAAACAGTTCTCTTTGGTTTTATTTCCTATACATTCTCCCCGTCTCTTTGGATCATCCAAATGCGTGTAGCAAACTACAGTGGGCCCGACAGCACGGTTAAAAGGGGGGGGCAATCTGCACTGAGATTGAGTTCCTGGGGCGTAGTGTGTTACTGATGGGACCTTTGTTTATTGGTCCCCCTCTCTCTTTATACTAGGTCCCCCCCCGGGGGGTTCGGGATTTGTGCTCACCGTTCATGTGACATTTTTACCGAGGGGAAATCTTGCGTGGAGCCCATTGGTCATTGCAAAACGGTCAAATTTTGGGAAACATTTAATATCCAAGGGTTTTCAAGCCCGTTGTTTCGTTGTATTCAGTAAAAGAAAAAGCGTTTTTTTACAATCCCCAACCAGTTAATTTTTTGCTGCTCATTTCTTTTGCACATTTTTTATCCAAGGGTTTTCTTAAGGTGTTTGTCTATTGTATCAATAAAAGAAAACAGGGGTTTTTTTGATGCCAAAACGAAATTTTTTGGTGATTCCCCGTAGCATAATTTATATCCAAAGGTAATTAACGGGTTTTGCTTTTTTAGTCAGTAAAATACATGGTTTTTAAAAAAAGCCACAAAAAGAGTTAATTTTTTGCTCTCATTTCTTTTTCGCAATTAATATCCAAGGGTTAATTTGTGTTTGTGTATTGTATTTAGTAAAATAAATGGTGTTTTTCAACGCCAAAAAAAAATATTTCCTGTACATAATTTTTATAGAAAGGTTAATTAAGGTATTTGTGCATTGTAATCGAAAAAAACAGTGTTTTTCATGCCCAAAGACAACATTTTTCCGTGATTCCTGTAGCACAATTTAATCCGAAGGTTAATTTAAATGTTTTCTGCTTTGTAGCAGTAAAAAAACTGTGTTTTTTAATGCCACCAAAAAAATTTTTCCTGGTGATTCCTGTAGCATAAATTTTTATCGGAAGATTTAATTTAAACTTTTTTTCTGCTTTTTTGTCAGTAAAAACAAGGGGTTTTAAACGCCAATACAGTTAATTTTTTTGCTCATTTCTTTTGCGCAATTTAAAATCCCGGGTTTTTAA
>JAODAL010040713.1:0-36630 GCA_025379985.1 Phyllomedusa bahiana
AGCACCCCTGTGGCGCAATCACAGTGTGCGAGCCCTTTTCAAGCAACCGGAAGAAAATAAAAGGGATTCGCTTTCCCTTGACATTACTAGGCCCCGGGTTTGTCCCCTTTGGGATTTTTTTAAAATTATTATTTTTGAATTAAGCAATTTAAAAGATGGGTCCCCCAAACCCCGGGCCCCGGGGCGGCGCCGGGGGGTTAGCACCCCCCCTGCCAGTCCCTGGGCCGGGTACACTGATGCCGGCCCCCCCGGTGACTTTAGTCCGGGCGGGGCGGATCTTTCTGGCCCGGCGCCCCTAATCGTCGGCTGCATTTCAGGGAAAGCAGGAGGGTGCATTACCCCCCCTGCTTTCCCTATCATTGGGAGATCGGGCTCACTGACTCCGCACCTACAGCTATGGCGCCCCCGGACTTGATGACGGGGGTCAAAACCCCCCGCGCCGCTCGGTGATGTGGGTTTGTGGGGGGGAAAAACTGGGGGGCCAATCCGGGGGACTATTATACTTTTTTCCCTTTTTAAAATTTTGACCTGGGGGGCTATAATACACTGGGGGCCCCTATATATCATACTGGGGCAGCTATTATCACTACTGGGGCCGCTATTTTTACTACTGGGGGCAATTTTTAATTTTATATACTATGGGGGCGCTATTATCATAGGGGGGGCCCTTTTATACTCTGGGGGCCCCTAATATCCACTGGGGGGGCAGCTTTTTTCCCACTGGGGGCGATTGTATCATACTGGGGCAACTATCTTCACCTGGGGGGAGCTATGTATCCCATGGGCAACTTCTATAAATAAGGGGGCACTATTATTACTACTGGGGGGCTATGTATATACTGGGGGGAGCTATGTATCCATCACTACTGGGGGCGTATGTATCATACTAGGGAGTTGTGTCACTACTGGGGGGAGTTTTCACTACGGGGCAGCTATATATCACTACTGGGGCACTATATATATACTGGGGGGGGTTATATCATACTGGGGGCGCTAATTCACTACCGGGGGCGCTAATATCATACGGGGGCCCTATATATCACTAAGGGGGCCTATATATCACTACTGGGGGGGTATATATACTACTGGGGCAGTTATATCAAACTGGGGGGAGTATGTATCACTATGGGGCAGCATTATCACTACTGGGGGGTGCTATGTATCATTACTGGGGGGGCTATGTTCAAATACTGGGGAAACTATCACACTACTGGGGGGAGTATGTATCCATTGGGGGGGCTATTATCACTATGGGGCAACTATTATCACTACTGGGGGGAGTTTGTATATACTGGGGAGCTATGTACCCTACTGGGGCCGTATATATCATACTGGGGGCGCTATATTCACTATGGGGGCCGTTTTATATCACTACTGGGGGGAGCTTTAAAATCATACTGGGGGGACTATATATCACTAATGGGGGCCGCTATAATCACAAGGGGGCAGCTATATATCATACTGGGGGGCCGATATAATCACTACTGGGGGCAGTATATATCCAATACTGGGACTATATTTCACTTGGGGGGAGTATCTTCCTATTGGGGGATCTTGATCATATGGGGGCAGCTATATATCACTAGGGGGGAGCTATATATCACTTTAAAAGGGGACCGCTTTATACAATACTGGGGGCAGATATATTCATATGGGGGCTATCACTAGGGGGGAGTATTATACTACGGGGACTTATATACTACTGGGAGCAGCTATATATCACTATGGGGGCAGCTATAATCATACTGGGCGCATCACCGGGGGCAGTATGTATCACTACAGGGGGGAGTTTGTATCACTATCACTACAGGGGGCAGCTATAATTCACTACTGGGGGCAGCAAGTATCCCCAATACCCGGGGGGGAGCTTGTGTCATATGGGGCACTGTGTGTCACACTGGGGGCACTGTGTTCACTACTGGGGGAGTATATATCACTACTGGGGGCAGCTATGATCCTATTGGGGGCAGCTATGTTTTTACTATTGGGCAGCTATGTATCTACTGGGGCACTATATAAACACTTTGGGGGGAGCTAAATTCACTACGGGGGGAGCTATTATCATACGGGGACAGTTTTTATCATATGGGGGGATGTGTCCCTACTGGGGGGAGCTGTGGTCACACGGGGGCAGTAAATTTTCATATGGGGCAGCTATATGTCACTACTGGGGGCAGCTATATATCAACCCGGGCAGCTATGTATCACTATCACTATGGGGGGCTATGTATCATACTGGGGGGTCTATATATCACTACTGGGGCCTAATTCCTACTGGGGGGGAGTATGTATCACTACGGGGGAGCTATGTATCACTTTTAGGGGGGGATGATCACTATCACTACTGGGGGTAGCTATGTATCACTACTGGGGGCAGCTATGTATCACTACAGGGGTACTATGTATCCTTTTATACTGGGGTAGTATGTATCAATCACTACGGGGAGCTATGTATCATATGGGGCAGCTATATATCATACTGGGGGCAGCTATTTCATACTGGGGGAGCTATGTATCATATGGGGGCGTATTTTATACTGGGGGAGCTTTATCACTACTGGGGGGGAGTATATATCATAAGGGGGGCCCCCGGGGGTTTTTTCAATACGGGGCAGCTATTATCACACTGGGGGCTTTATCCAATGGGGGGGAGCTATAAAATTAATATGGGGGCCCCCCTATTAAAATCATACTGGGGGGGCAGCTATTATCACTATTGGGGGCCCAAAAACCGTTTATCACTACTGGGGGGAACTTATATCATCGGGGGCGTATATATCACTACTGGGGCCGCTATAATTTTTACTGGGGGGCAGCTATATATCACTACTGGGGCAGCTACATATGGGGGCGAAAGTACACTACGGGGCAGGCTTTAATCACTCTGGGGGCAGCTATTTCACTATGGGGGGGGGCAGCTATTATCCTTTTGGGGGGGAGTATCACTACTGGGGCAGTTGTATCACTACTGGGGGAGCTATGTATCACTAATTGGGGCACTATTTCACTTTCGGGGGCGCAATGTATCAAACTGGGGGAGCTATGTTCACTACGGGGCCTTTTTGGGATACTGGGGGGGACTTGTTCACTACTGGGGCGGGGTATTTAAAACACTATGGGGGGAGCTATGTTCACATTGGGGGGCAGCGTTCATACTTGGGGGAGCTATTATACTATGGGGGCGCTTTTTATCACTTTGGGGGGGTATATTCATACTGGGGGCGCTATTATCACTACTGGGGAGCTAAATCATACTGGGGGGAGTTATATCACTATTGGGGGGACTTTTTCACTACGGGGAGCTTTTCACTATGGGGGCGCTATATCACTACTGGGGCAGTATATTCACTTTCTGGGGGCACTAATTTTTCACTACGGGGGGGAGCATATATATCATATGGGGGAGTATGTACATACTGGGGGCCCTATTTTCAATACTGGGGCCTTAAAAACACTATGGGGGCGTTTTTATCATACGGGGGCAGTATGTCTAAAAAGGGGGCCGCTATGTTTTTCACTACTGGGGGTATATTAAACCCCACTGGGGGGAGCTATTACACTACGGGGGGTTAATATCACACTGGGGGAGCTATTATATCATACTGGGGCAGCTATGTATCACTAATGGGGGCCTATATATCATACTGGGGGCGCATTTTTCATACTGGGGGGGAGCTATTATCACTACTGGGGGCGTATTATATACTGAGGGGAGCTATGTATCACTACTGGGGGAGTATGTATCACCTATCATACTCGGGGGTTTTTTTGCTATTTTCATATGGGGACTATGTATAATATCATATTGGGGGACCCATGTATCATTTTCAACTAACTGGGGGTAGTTTTTATCATAGGGGGCACTAATATCATTTTATACTGGGGGCCCCTTTAAAAAAATCATATGGGGGGTTTTTTACTACTGGGGGCCTTAAAAATCCTTCCCCCTGAGCTATTATAACCCCGGGCGTTAAATTTTCCACTGGGGGGGGCCTTAAATTTTGGGAGGGAAAAAATATCAATATGGGGGGTTTTATATATGGGGGAAACTATTAATTTTACTATGGGGGCCACTATATATCACCTGGGGGCATATAAATCCCACTGGGGGCCCTTTACACTCTGGGGGCAAAAAATAATCATAATGGGGGAGTATTTTATCATACTGGGGGGAAATTCCCGGGGGCCGTATTAACACTATGGGGGCAGTATGTATCACTATGGGGCCTATTTCACATGGGGGCAGCTTTTTTGTATAAACTGGGGGAGCTATTTCCTTTTGGGGGTGCCGAAAATTTCGGGGGAGATTTATTCCTACTGGGGCAGCTATGTATCACTAGTGGGGCAACTAAACTATCACTAAGGGGCAGTATGTATCATACGGGGGGCTATTACACTACTGGGGCAAACTATTTCACTCTGGGGGTCAGATTATTTTTAAAATAGTGCCCACAGAGTGACATCAGTCCAGTTTTAAAATACTGTTCCCCCATACTATACCCCTAAATGACACAGTATACACTTTATTGGGGTTTTTTTGTGTGTGATTCTAAACATCCAACCCCCTCCATATCCCCGCCCCTAATAACCACGCTAGCAATAATCCTCCCCCCCACCCCTCCACCCCCCACTGGGCCGTGGAAAAATTGTCGTTCAACAAACCGGTCCCTGGTAGAAAAAATGTTTGGGACCGCTGTAATAGATCACTGAGTCAAGCCCCCTATGGGGACAAGTAAAAAAATAGCAAAAAAAAAAAAAAATATATATATAAAATTATAAAAAAAATATATTTTTTTTTTTTAAAAAAAAAATATGTGGTGTGTAAATCTATAAATGTGTCACGTTATTTAGCCCGAACAATGAATCAGAAGGTCATACAAACCCTAAAGTGATACCAATTAAAATTTCAGCTTGTATCCCAAAAAAAACTTACACAGCTCTGTATATGAAAAAAAGTTATGGCTATTATAAGGCTATGTTCACACGGCATAATTGTGGGTACGTATTTTGCCCCGCAATTACGCCATGTGTACAGGGGTGGGGCGGGGGGGCCTGCAGCCCGCCGGCCCATAGACATTCATTACTAGCAGCACGTATTTGCCGCTAGTAATTGACATGTCACTTATCTCCCTGCTCGCCGTATTGTGCGAGCAGTGAGAGGAGACGTAATCCATAGTTCTCTATGAGAACTGTGGATTACGGTAATGAATGGGACGTATCTCGCCCTGTATTTCGCGCAGTAGGGCACGAAATACGGGGCGAGACACGTCCCAAAATAAGCCGTGTGAACATAGCCTAAGAGAGCGATGAATAAATATTTTTTTACAAAATAAAAACACTTAAAAAAAAAAAAAAGTGGTACAACATAGTAAAATGCTCTCAGTTGGGTATCACTGTAATTTTGTCGGCCCACAGGGTAAAATGTACATGTTCCATATACTACACGGTGAGCGCTGTAAAAAAATAAAAACACTATCAGGATCACTGTATTTTGTTCATCTTGTTGTTTTTATTGTGTTAAAGCAGTAAAACGTAATAACTATATAAATTTAATATTGCTGTAATCGTATCGACCTGCTGAATAGTGAATATGTCATTTATACCTCACAGTGACCACTGTAAAAAATAAAAATAAAAAATACTACTAGGAATGTTGTATTTTTGTTCATCTCTCCTCCCAAAATTGTTAATAAAAAGCGATCAAAATGTCATATGATGGTACTAATGAAAACCTCAACTCATCCCGCAAAAACTAAGCTCCATATGCAGAAAAATAAAAAAGGTATGGCTGTCAGATTATGGCGAAAAAAAAAGTTTTTTTTTTACAAATGCCTTTCTATAGTGTTTATGTAGTCAAAAAATATCTAAAATTGATTTTGTTGCAATTTTACCGGCCCACATAATAAAGTTATCATGTCAAAATGCTGTAAAAATTAAAGCCAAAAAACAACACCATTATTGCTGTTTTTTTTTTCAATTTTCATAACCCAAAGCTAAAAAACTTAAACACCTGGGCACCCATATCGCAAAATACACCTCTAGATGAGATACCTGATAGGTGTTGATTCCAAAATGGGGTGACTTCTGAAAGGCTTCACCTGTTCTGGTACTTTGGGGGGGTTGCAAACGCAACATGGCATCCACCAAAATCTTTGTTCTAAAATTCAAATAGCCCTGCCATGCGCCCAAACCGCAGATTACACACAAATATAAGGTATTACTGAACTTGGAAGAAATTGCATAACACACACATGGGAATAGGAGTGCAGGTCAGGCTAGACAGGTGCTGGTAGTTGGGGACTCCATATTTAGGGGCACAGACAGGGCAATCTGCCACAAAGACCGGGATCATCGAACAGTATGTTGTTTACCTGGGGCCCGAGTTCGACATATCGCGGATCGGGTTGACGGGACTGCTGGGTGGGCTGGTGAGAATCCGCTGTCATGGTCCACATTGGCACCAAGGACAAAGTTATAGGTAGGTGGAGTTTCCTTAAATTTGATTTCAGGCCCGTAGGCCAAAAGCTCAAGGTAAGGACCTCCCGGTAATATTTTCAGAAATATTACCTGTTCCACCGACCACACCAGAGGGCAGAGGGAGATTAGAGAGGTGAATAAGTGGCTCAAAAATTGGTTTTTGGAAAGAGGGATTTGGTTTTTTGGAGAACTGGGCTGACTTCTGTCTGGCTACAGACCCCTATGCTTAGGGGTGGGCGCACCCAAATGGGGAGGGTGCAGCGTATTGGGGGACAAAATGGTAGGAAGCTGGAGGAATATTTAAACTAGAGATGGGGGAGGGTAACAACAAAGATAGCATGCAAGATAGTGAAGATAGAGAGCTGGGAATTAGTAATAAATCAGGGGGGAGTGGAGGGAGGGGGTGTAGCAATATTTAAAAAACCCGGGAAAAAAGAAAAAAAATGAAAACTCTAAATTGAAAGCTGCCCAAAATGCCAGGAGTTGCCCAAAAAAAAATGAATAAAATTATTTAATAGCTGAAAAAAAATATGACATAGGGGGGGATAACAAAGAAAAGGGGCGGGGACGAGAGCTACAAAGGGGGGTTTAAAACTTACGGGTTTAAAGTCTTTTTAAAAGGATCGAAAAGACCAAAAAGGGGGGAGGTGTCTGTCCTATGTAAAAATCCTGCCCAAGCCAACAGGGCAGGAAGATATAGGTAAGGAAATAAAACAATTTAAAAAAAAATCATTATGGGAAAATATACAGGGGGGGTAACAATAAAAAATTTTAAAACTAAATAGGGGCCCTGCTTGGGCCCCAAAAATATAACAGAACCCCCTTTGAAAAATGTCCCCTCAGGCAAATAGATGGGGCGGAAACCCAAATGAGGTTATTATTATGGGCGATTTTAAAATACCCCAGAAAACCCAATTTGGGAAATCTGAACCTGTAGCTCCCCACCAAAAGGGAAACGGGTTTTTTGTCAATAACTAAGGATAATTCCCTTTTGCCAAAGGGGTGCAAGAACCAAATAGGGGAAAAGGGCCCTTTTTAGATTTAATATTGCTAATAGCCCCTGACAGAGAAAAAAAGGTTTCAGGTTGGGGGGCCCCGGGGAAAAATAGTGACCATAAATAATACATTTTCCGTTTATCCTTCAATGGGAGTTTTTTGGGCAAGGACCCACAAAAACACTAAATTTTTTAACAAGGAAAATTTTTTCTGTTTAGGGGGGCCCTAAACCGAATTGACGGGGGACAATGGGGTTTAAATATGGAAAAGAACTAAAAATTTAAATGGGATATTTTTTAAAAACACCCTAGGTACCCCCTGGGGGAGGTACATACCTTAGGGTAATAAAAAAAATTTAAAAAAGGGAAAAAAAAAAAAATGTGGATAACAGGGATTTTAAAAGAGGCAAAAAAAAAAACAAAAAAAGGGTTTTACCTACAAAACGGGGGGAGGGGAAGAGGCACTAAAAATCAATGGGGAAAATAAAAAAGTGTGTGAAAAAAAAGTTTAAAGGAAGCAAACCCGGGAGACGGAAAGAGTTCCCCAAATAAGAAAGTAAAAAAAACCCCAAAATTTTTTAACTATATAAAAAAAGAAAACAAGAAAAAAACAGAAAAATGTTTGCCCTTTGAAAAATATGAGGGAAAAGCCCGTGGGGGCAAAAGAGAAAAGAAAACCTATGAAACATTTTTATCTCCACGTATTTAAACCGGGAGGATGACCCTTCCTTTTTAAAAAAGAGGGAGGGGGTAAACTCCAATTTAAAAAAGTTTCTTGTTTTTTCCCCAAGAAAAAAAGGTGCAGTCCTTTTAAAAGGAAGATTAAAATAGAAAAACCCCCAAAGGGGTCCAGATGGCTTAAAACCCACGTGTCCTAAGGGAGTTAAGTGATGCCCTAGATCCCCCCTTTTCCCCTTAATATTTAGGACTGTCTAATAACGGGGGATGTCCCAAAGGGTTTGGGGCATAAACAAATTGGTGCCAAAATTCAAAAAAAGGGGTCAAAAAAGTGATCCCCGGAAAATATAGGGCCCGGGAATTTGACCCCCTTTTTGTAGGGAAAATGTTTTAAAGGTTTTTTCAGAGATGCTATCCTGGAGTACTCACTGAAAAAAAAATGTATTTCCCCCCTTCCCAAGGGATGGGTTTAGGGAAAGGGTCGTTCCTGTCCCGATAAACTCATCACTTCTATGAGGGAAGTCAGTGTAGACTGGGCGGGGGGAGGCACTGGATGCAATTTTCTAGTTTTTTTTCTTTTAAAAAAAAAACATTTTTATAAGGGGGCCACATAAAAAGGTTGGTAAGTAAAATGAGAATGATTTGGGTGGGGGAAAAAGTGTGCAAGGGGGTAAGCAACGGGCCCCGATAGAAAACAAAAGGGTGGGAATTAAAACGGTTTTAAAAAACTCTGACTGGATTCGGTTACTAGTGGGGTACCAAAAAGGGTCAGTATTGGGGGCCCAACCTCCCTTTAAAAATTTTCAATTTTAAAATCTTACATATGGATTGCCCCAGTAGAAAAAAAACGATCTTTTAGACGATACAAAAACCCCCTGTAAAGTAAAACAACACAAAGAAAGGTTTAATTTTGTTATTACAAAAGGGGTTTTGGATAAATTTTTAGGGCCGGGCCGGGAAATGGCAGATAGGGTTTTTAAAACAGGTAAATGCAAGGGTTGACAAGGGGGGGAAAAATCCATTACCTGACTACATGTTAAAAGGAAAAAAGGCTGGGTTTAAAAAAAAAAAAATTTTAAAGGGGGAAGGACTTTGGGGAAACCTGGGGGACGTAAAATTAATTGTAGCAGCCCTTTTAAAATAGCAGCTGGGAAAGGGAAAAAAGGATCATGGGTTATTAGAAGAGGGATAGAGGCCCATGATGAGAACATTAAATTTTCCCATTAAAACAAATCACTGGGTTTGGGCCACACATTGGGAAATTGTGTACAGTTTTGGGCACCAGACACAGAAAAAGACTTTTTAGAGCTTGAACAAGGTTAAAAAAGGCGGGCAACAAAAATAATAAAAAGGGGCTGGGTTTTTGGGCTTTCAGTACCCCGAAAGATTAGCAAGATTAGGGGTTTTTTAGTTTAGAGAAAAGACGACTTTGGGGGAAAAAAAAAATATGTTTAAACATATCAAAGGTCAATATAGAAATCTCTCCCAAGATATATCTATACCTAGGACTGTACCTAGAACAAGGGGGCATCCTCTACGTCTTGAGAACGAAAGTTTCTACATAAACATAGAAAGGGATTCTTTACTGTAAGAGCAGTGAGACTGTGGAACTCTCTGCCAGAGGAACTTGTCATGGTGAATTCACTAACAGAGTTCAAAAAGGGTTTGGATGCATTTCTGGAGCGTAATAATATAACAAGTTATAGTGTCTAGGATTCTGGAGAGGGGTCATTGATCCAGGGATTTTTCCGATTGCCAGATTGGAGTCGGGAAGGAATTTTTCCCTAAAATGAGGACAATTGGCTTCTACCTCATTGGTTTTTTTTTGCCTTCCTCTGGATCAACACCTTAGCACAACAGCTGAAACTGGATGGACGTCTCGTCTTTTTTCGGCCTTACAAACTATGAAACTATGAAACATTTTAAGGTCTTTTTTTCCAGGTTTTTTTGTGAAAATTGAATATTTTAAGATAAAATAGCATTTTTTGGGGAAAAAATATTTTTTCATTTTCATAGCCTAATGCTTAAAAAAAATCTGTGGAGCAGCTGTGTGGTCAATATATTCACATTAAGGGGTGTAGGTTCGGACATGGGGTCATTTTATTATTATTATAATTATTATTATTTATTTATTTATTTATTTATTTATTTATTTTAGAGTGCCCTTTGTTCCAGGGCGTTGTACATACGAGGTGGTTACATAAATAACATTGGTCAAACAAGGTGACGATAAGTAACTAACAACCGGTACAAAGGGAGAGAGGGCCCTGCCCGTAAGGGCTTATAGTCTACAGTGAAGGAGGGAAGAGACTGGAGGGGAGGGGCAGGAATGTTTCTGGGGTGGAGTAGTGCAACACGGTTTATGTTGGTTATAGGCAATCCTGAAGAGATGGGTTTTCAGGTTACCTTTGAGGCTTTTTTACAGTAGGGGAGAGTCTGAGGTGTTGAGGTAGTGAGTTCCAGAGTGTGGGTAAGCACGGGAGAAGTCTTGGAGGCAGTTATGTGAAGAGCAGATAAGAGGAGAGCAAAGAAGAAGCTCCTGTGAGGATCGGAGTTTGCGTGAGATATCAAGAGATTAAGGCAGAGATATATGGAGGAGAGAAGTTATGGAGAGCCTTGTAGGTCAAGGTTATTAACTTGAACTGTACTCGCTGGGCAATCGGTAGCTCGTGAAGGGATTGGCAGCGAGGAGAGGCAGAGGAGTAGCGAGGAGAGAGGTGAATCAGACGGGCAGCAGAGTTCAGGATGGTTTAGAGGGGAGTGAGGGTGCTAGATGGGAGGCCACAGAGAAGAATGTTGCAATAGTCTAGGCGGGAAATGACAAGGGCATGGACAAGCATTTTTGTGCTATCAAAGTCAAGGAAGACATTTTTCAGGTGGAGGTGGAAGGCAGAGGCAAGGGATTGGATGTGCATTTTGGAGGACAGATTGGAGTCAAAGGTTATCCCAAGGCAGCAGACTTGCGGAGCTGGTGAGAGGGTGTAGCCACTGACAGTGATATAGAGATCAGGTAGAGGGATAGAGTGGGATGGTGGGAAGATGATAAATTCCGTTTTCTCCACGTTTAATTTTAGGAGGTGGGAGGAGAAAAAGGTGGATATGGACAAAGGACAGTCAGGGATCCGGGAGCGTAGAGAGGTGACATCTGGGCTAGAGATGTAAAGTTGGGTGTCATCAGCATACAGGTGGTAATAAAAACCATGTGATGCTATAAGCTGACCCAGACCAAAGTTGTAGATAGAGAAGAGTAGTGGGCCCAGGACAGATCTCAGGGGGACATCAACAGAAAGCGAGCAAGAATGCAGGCAAGAGGAGGAGGTGGTGTGAGAATGGAAGACGCTGAACGTTCAATCAGTGAGGTATGAGGAGATCCAGGAAAGGGCCATGTCTGTGATGCTGAGGGAGAAGAGAATTTGTAGCAGGTGGGACTGGAGTCAAAGGCAGAGGACAACTCTAGGACAAGCAGCACATAGTAGTGGCGTGAGGCTTTGGCAGTTACTAGGTCGTTGGTGACTTTGGTTAGGACGGTTTCAGTAGAATGGTGGGGTTGGAAACCAGCTTGCAGTGGGTTGGTGGAGAGATGGGAGTTTATCAAGTTTTAGCACCTGAGGGTGTCCACAAGCCTGTAATGGGGCCAAAAAAATCCTAATTAATAGGAGACCCCAAAGTCCAGTAGGTGCTCCTTCTATTCTGAAGCTTGTGATTGAGTCAAATACTGCACTAGGACCACATATGGGATATTTTTAAAATGACAGAATTGGGGGAATCGATATTGAGTTGCATTTTCTCAATCACATCTACTGTGTTCCAGTAGATAATGTATTAAAATTGAAAATCTGCAGAAAATTTTTTTGGGCAAATTCACATCCACTTTGCTTTAATTTCTATGAAACACCTGGAAGGTTAAAAAAAAAAACTTTCTAAATGCTGTTTTGGATACTTTAAAGGGTGTGATTTTTTTAGATGATATTTAAAATATAGCCCTCTCAAAACCATGTTATACAGTAACTATTCTGGTCACTAAAAAATCTGTTGCAAATTTGCTTGAAAATTTATAAGCCCCCCCCCCCCCCCCAATCATTGTAAAAAAAAAAAATAATAAGAATTAAAAAATGATGCCAACATAAAGTAGACATATGGTAGTTATAAAATATTCGTGCGGTGGAATTATCTGTCTTACACGCAGAAGTTTTTGGAGTTTGCAAGTGGCAAATGTTTCCATATTTTCACCACATTTTAATACTTCTCACAAAAAAAGAAGGCTTGTATCGACCAAAATGTATTACTAACTTAAAGCACAATGTGTCACGAGAAGACATTCTCTAAATCACATGGATTTTCAAAAGTTATTCCCACAAAAAGTGACACGTCAGATTTGAAAAATGGGTCTCACTCTTTCAAAGAGGTCAAAACTGGCTGGGGTGGTAAGGGGTTAAGGGTTACTGGATTTTAGCTTATTTCCGATGTCATCAGTCTCTCTCTTAAGGGGACATGTATGAAGCAGACTGCGCCAGTTTTCTGGCATCAAGTCCGCCAACAATACTGTGGTAGTCCCTGTCCGACATATGTATGAGCTGTCGTGTGCCAAAAAGTGGCACAAGTCCGACATCCTCGCCACTCTTGTCTGTGCCAATTCTTAGAGGACGTGTTGATCCAGATTCAAAAGAATAGACACATTTATGAATGTGACTCGACAGAATGTGGCTTAAAAGTGTCAGACTAGTCCATGCCAATTTTACAGTAGAGTGACTGAGCCCTAAGTTGTCATAGAGAACAATAGACCAAAAAATATCATTTATTTCCTAATACCACTAAAGTAATCAAAAATAAACTTATGATAATTATAAAAATATATATAAAATTGTGTCATATAAAATTAATATCAAATTATATAATGTAAAGATAATATAAAATTGTTATCTAAGCATATAATATAAAATTAATATTAAATTATATAATGTTAATTTATAAAACCAATGCAGCATCTTTGATAAATCTGTTGTCAATCGGGTATTCACGGATTTTTCATAGTATCAGTGATTACAAACATATCACAGCAGGCTAGAAATTAAATTAATTATGTTAGAATAGCATGTCAGTGAATAGAAGCTATCATACCGATCTTGCTTGGTGCACCTCAGATCCCAGCGAGACCTCAGGAGCTGACTATTGCCGTATCTAGAATATAGGCTGAAAGCAGTCAAATCAAATTGAAACAGTGATCAACAACTGAAAAAAATTTGCTTAATTTTATTTAGAAAAAATATAAAAATTTAAGCGAAAAAATGTTCATAAGTTTATACAGCATGCAAAATTCTGACCTACTGACCCACTGACCTACATTTTGATGAATGGAAATTAACATACAATCTAAAAGTCTAAAAAGATATGTTCAATAAGATTTTAATAAGACAAAACAAAAAATATAAAAATCAGAACAAAATGAACATCGTTTTTCACTAGAAAGTCATCTCAATGGCATTAGCCTGCACAGAGAAGAAACTATTAGAATACATATGTAACTGTTCTTTACAATGATTGACAGTAATAGCTATTTATCTCTATCCCTAGTTTTGTAAGATGGATGGGTTGCTGCAATCTGGGACCATATGTCACCGGATCTCACACATATATATATATTTATTTATTTAATAATTTTTTTATTTTCTTATTGGGCCACCAGAGGCCCCCTGCTATTATTTTTTTTTTTAAACAACCAGGCAATCCATTTTACCCCTTAACTACTGTGGCCCTTCTTCAGTCAAACTGGTCTCCATTTTTACATTGTGGCCCCTAATAGATAGTAAATATTAATTCTCCTTTACATTGCTGGTTGTGTCCTGTTTGGTAGTTTTGGAATACTATAATTCATATTTGGTTACTATTATATCTATAACCTTTTATGTACTGTTTTTATAATTTATCTGTACAAAACACAGCTGATGGGTCGACTACACAATATATCAATTATCATCCACATCAAAAATATTTTTTTTCCTTTTGTGGAGAGCCATAAAATTCATTACTGGTTAAATGAAATGTTCATGGAGCATAAGACCACCTTTAGTCTGAACATTAGATAAATTTCATGTCGGACATCACTGTACAGTAATATCACGCTGTGAAACATGCAGGGAGGAGAAGAATTTTTCCACAAAACCACAAGATGATAAATATGTTCTGTTCTTGGCATCAAAGTAACATGGCAGGTGGTACAATAAAAGCAAATTAACTTTTCAAGCCATGGCCATATCTCCAGTACATGTGTCGTACCAAAGAAGGACTGCCGCTTTGCTAACCACAATATGATATGTGATGCTCTATGGACTCGTTATCACAAAGAAGTTAATGAATTTGAACATTTCCTGCATTTTAGTGTCATGTACTACATGATTTTCCGTGCTTGTGTGCAGAAACGCACTCATGGAAGTTATTTTGATTGTCTTGGGCCTGTGAAACTGTCTTTGTACAATATAAATTTTTAAGATATATTCATAAAACTATCAAGATAATGCTGAAGGCTACAGCTAATTTTCTAAGGTCCTACTTTTTTTCTTTTTTTTAAAATTTCCTATAAGGCTTTTAAGTATTCTATTACACCTCCAAAACAAAATTATATATTTTTTCTTGTTCAAATGGAACCTGTCACATAGAACATGCTATCTGATCTGTTGGCAGCATATTATAGAACATAAGGAGCTGAGCAGATTGATATGTGGTTCTGTAGGAAAAGATTTAGTAGAACGCGTATTTTATCTTTTTAAATCCCTGTGTATTCTGAGTTAAGGAGTCCACTAGGCGGTCTTATCAGTGATCTCAGTGATCAGTAACTCCGTATGCACACTAATACAAGGACGGCTGTTAATTATTGATATCCCTGCCCACTGGACTCCTTAACCCAGAACAATCAGGGATTTAAATAAATAAAATACTTGTGAGCTTGTGTTATGGGGCCCCATTACCAACTAATAACTCATATTTAAAAATATTTCCAGTATGCCCTTTTTTATTTGCCCAACAGTGCTGGGGAGCAGAGTGTGCCAGTGTTGTGTTGGACACTTAGAAAATGCTGGGCAGCCCGCCTGGTCTAATAGTATGGGTGTCACTAATAGGTTGTAAGCCAGCATTGTGTACCACACGTATCTATATTTATGGCACACTTTTGTATTGCCTTATTATATGCAATTGTAGTACCGGCAACCACTTCCCTCATGCCCTGAGGTTGTATGAGTGATTGTTTCATTGGTTACTTTGCATCTGTGCAATCTCCCCATGGATTATACTGCGGCTTTTCTGCATGCTGGTGTGAATAGGTGTTAAAGTTGGTGTGCAGTTTTTCATCTTGCTCTAGCAATTAGCTGCACATGTGATCTTTTTCCCAGTCAGCATAAATGGCAAAGTTGCTAGCTACTTGGTTCATGTTTGTTCAGCCATTGAGCTGTTAACAAGCCCCAAAGAATTGGAGTATTTTTGAGTAAGTAATGTCCTATTTTCTGTATGTTTTTTCTGTTAAGATGAACTCTGCAACAGTATGTGGGGCTAGATGGATAGTCATACTATTGCATTTAATTTGTGTTCAATTGTTCTTGTTATTGTTGGTCTGGTCTAATCTTATCTCAGCCTGTCCAGAGAACAATAGAGATTAGTAGCATCCACAGTAAAGTTAGATTAGTCTTCATTGCCATAAAGGAGTCTCCATATTGAAAACTAGAAATGGACAACATTTTATATGCAATTTTTAATTCCAAAATAAAAAACTAAGAAAAACTGTCAAAAATTCTAAAAAAAGATTGTTTTTCAGTGATATTGGTTTTGACAAAAATACTCTTCCTGAAGAAGGTGTCCTTTTAAGCAAATGAAGTATTTCACCTGATTTTCACGATCTGCAAATCCCTTTTCCTACCGTCTGACAACAACTTTCCTTTTGATCCCACTGGTTGGAATCTGCCCTTTTCTCTAGCTGCTGTTGCCGTCCAGTAGGGCAACAGTTAACCACCTGCCTCTGAGCACTCTCTCAGCTGTTGCCTGTGACTTATCAGCCTGAGCTATAAAGCTCTGTCTTAAGCTCCAGTTTGGGCCTGAGTGTCTGATGTGCAAGGGTCCATTGCACTGATGGCTCATGCCCTCCTAGTGCCGGTGTTCCTGACTCCATGTTATTGATTCTGTGTTCTGAATTCTTGTGACCCTAATCCTTTGTTTGTTTCCTGACTGGTTCTGACCTCTGCCTGTCCCCTGATTCAAGTCTGCTAGGTCTTGGTTGTTCCAGTGTCCTGCTCCTGTGCCTAAGTTATTCCTGTGTCCTGCCTGCTGGTACAAGCCTGTTATACTGGTTTTCTGCTGTCCTTGCTTATTCGGGTGCCTTCCATACTATCCTGTCTGGACTCTGTCGCCCTTTTTGTCCCTAACCATAGCTGGACAGGCAACTGTCATCTGCGGTCCCAAGGACCCACCTCCTCTTAAAAAACATTTCATGGACTGTTTGCATTGTCTATATGTTTTGTGTTTCTGTAAGTCTTTTGAAACATAACACTGTTATTTAGCTAAAAAAGTGCTGACTCTTAAAAAAAAATGCAGTGTGAAATCGGGCCACGTCTGTTCTGAACCATCTGATGGAAATCTACAGTGTCAGCTCTGTGAGACTTTCTGCTTCGTAGCTGGGAAAGTCCACTGAGAAGAGGTTAGCCTGTAGATCCACAGCCTGTGTACACCAGAGGGGATCAGGACTGGGAGATCAGGAGCTTCATGCTGGATGTTATTATATTAGCAGCTAAGTAATAATGATTTTAATAATGAGGGAGGCTGGAAGCAGCAGTAACAGAGGTAAACCTGTCATACCTATGTTCTCAGTGTGCTGTGCCTGCTCCCTGTATGTAGTGAGACTTCGAAATACCCTTTACACCCAGCTATTTTCTCCACAGCTAACCCCTGCATAGTTGGTATTTCCAAAAAAAGAATCTTACCAGATTGTGACCTCTCTCTGACAAAATTAAATCAAAATCTTTATTGCTGAAATACTGGGAGAAGTTTCCACATTAGTAGGTGGTGGTTATAGGTCCTCTTTAACTGCACAAATGGACACAATAATACATTAACAGTTAGACTCAGTCCATGACAGCATAGGCCCAACTCCCAGAAGGAGCAATTCTCTGTGAGGTAGGTGATGCAGGAAGGAAATGTATCATCATTCTGTTCATACAGCAGACTACGCATTCCAAATACAATTAGCATCTTGTTAAAGTCATCATCGCCGTTGTGATTCAAATGCCAGTGCTTAAGATGATTGATGTACCCAGTGTTGACTGAGCAGATGCAATTAACATCTTAAAAATAAAATCGCAACCTAAAATCAAGCACGAGGGTAAAACACCAAATCAACCTCTACTAACTATGGGTATGATTGAAATAAATGCAAAGAAAAAGTATCTATAGTCCAGAAAATTACACGAAATTCTACATAGTAACATCACTGACTTATTCTGGAAAAACAAGACACCTAACAGGGTGCTGTGTGGCAGCCATTGTTGCTGTGATGCTGTCTGTGTGTTGGTGCAATCCAGATCCGGGTGGCTAGGTCTGGCAACAATGGTGTTGCTATGCCCCTCACTGGTGTGGCTGTTGCTGTATCGGTGGCCACCATGCAATGCTACTCCCATTAGTATAGGGAACCACTTTAGGGAGTTTTTGCTATGATGAAGGGCCTTAAGGCCTGAAACGCGTAAGCCGCCTTGTCCCTCTGTGTTTTTTAATCCAACTACTTTAAATAAAGCTGCAAGATTTATGCATAGCGCTGGATCATGTTCTTCCATTTCTCCACATGTTGGTTTGGATCCGTGTGCTTCAAAGGGTCTATGAGCTGGAACTACCGTTTCTGGACTTTAGGGAGGTCGGCGCGAAGTGGGAAGTGGGCTTATACCGTTTGATGAATAAGTATAATAAGAACCTCATGTTCATTCTTTAAATTTTTGCTGAGAAGCAGTAGATCAACGTATAATGTCAGGATTTATGGTCCATATCTCTTTTCGTCTAATTTGAACATAAATTTCTTTGCTTTCTTACCTGGACGAGCACTCCTCTCCATTTGGCCCAGATGTTTTTAATTATCAGTAGTCTGTATGAGGGTTCATGCCCTTGTTCTTTCAGTCTCTGCTTGCAGGGAGCCCAGGGAAAGGTAAGCGGCAGTGATCCTTTTCTTTTGTGATCCTTTCCTTTTCTTCCTGGTGGTGCTCTGTCATGGTTATTGTTTCTATGATGCTTTGCCTGTGTGGTGGTGCAACACAGAGTCGGGGAGGAGAGGGGGGCTAGGTTTGGCAATAGTGGTGTTGTTGGGCCACTGGGTTGTGCCCCTAACTGGTGTGGCTGTTGTTGCGACGGCGGTCGCTATGCAGTGCTACCCCCATTAGTGTAGGAATCCACTTCAGGGAGTGGCAAGTGGGCTTATTCAGTTTGATCAAAAAGTATACTAAGAACCTTATGTTTATTTTTGTAAATTTTTGCTGAGAAGCAGTAGATCAACATATAATGTGAGGATATGCGGTCCATACCTCTTTTTGCCTAGTTTAAATTAGATATTTCATGAAATGCATCATGATTATACGATCGAGAGGTTAGTGACCGATTCCAAGCACAGACCGGTAACTGCAGTTAAAGGCATAATGAGGACGCGTTTTGTCACACAAACTTGTCGGATTAAGAAAGCAGCTGCCCAAAAACCATTACAAAGTGGAAAACAGGTATGTAAAGCTGCTGCTGCTCTTGGAGTCCTGCAAGCCTCAAGATGTAGGAGCCTTCAGGGGCCTGTAATTGTCCACAAAACTACTATTTAGCCACCTCTAACCAGAACTCACAGCAGAAACGATTGCAGTGGGCCCACATATACATGAAGACTCATCACTGATGAGTGCTGCAGTGAACTACGGGATGGTTGGGTGATGGGCACCATGTCTCAACAGGACTGCAACATCAGCAAGGAGGTGGCAAGTCATGTTTTGAGCCAAAATCATAGGGAGAGAGCTGGTAGTCTCCTTTAGGGTCTCTGAAGGTGTGAAAATTACCTCTGCAAACCATATGGAGTTTCCAACTGACCACTTTCTTCCATGGTACAAAAATAAGTACTATGCCTGCAAAATCATCTTCATGGAGGACAATGCCCTATCTCATGCCGCAAAGAAGACCTCAGTGTCATTGGCTGCTATGGGCAGAAGGAGAGAAACTCCCCAGACCTAAACCCAAAACAGAACCACTGGAGTAGCATCAAGCAAAAGATCTATAAGGGTGGGAAGCAATTCAAATCAAAACAGCAACTCTAGGGAATTCTGAAATTCTCAAAGAAAAAACTCTCATAACTTCAAAAGATGCATTACTTGGGAAGGTGATATTAAAAGGGGTCTCATGGTAATACGTAACTTGGTCTGTTACAATGTTTTTGATTAATATAACTTTTGATTTTAGTAAATGGGACCTCTTAATGCTGCAAACTCCATAAATGACCATTTTTCAATTCTTTAGAACCTATAAGGGCATTTCCCCACGGCACAGGTTTTTCAGCCGGTATGCGGTTTTTCAGACCGCCTGAAAAACCGGCCGAAAATGAGCACAATTGTGCTCTATGGACAACCCGTGCAGCAGTCCCCACTGCACGGGTTTTCCGCCCGGTGGTTTTGCTGCCGGCGGTCCGGCGGCAAAACATTGAACCAGCACCATCGTCCGTCCGAAAACCGGACCGAAGGTGTGCTTTTCAATGGGTGGGGGAGGGCTCTTCCCTGCTCATCGGGGAGAAACGCCGCCCCCCCCCCCCCCGCGACCGTGGGGACGGGCGCAAAACAGGACAAATAACGGCCGGCAAACCGGTCGGTATTTGTCCACTGCCGTGGGGATGCGCCCTTAAATGTTTTGTAACTCTGTAGAGTCTTTTCATTTTGAAAAAAATTTGAAAAAAAAACTATAATCTTTGGAAAGTTTGTCCAATAAACTTTGATTTCTTGTTTAATGAATGATAATTTCAACATTATTCTGACTGTCATTTGCATCGACCCATTATGTCAGTTAGAGAACAATATCATTTGGATAATAATTTGGAACGTGGTGTAGTGTATGGACATAGAACAATACACAAAAGAAAAAAATGTATCCAGCTCACCACTGTAAAGAAAGAAGTCACTATGTAAACTGTACAGAGCTGAAGTCATCATTTCATGAAAGCAGAACACAACCCCCCAGCTCTGAACTGTTGTCCTCTGCTCCCATTACTAAGTTTTGCCAGCAAGACTCAAAGATATACAAACAGTTCCTTCCCCTATATGAACTCTAATGTAATTACTTTTATTCACTTGCAAACTACAGGCTGGAAAGAGCAAATGCAGGCAGATTTTTCTTTACTGAGGTTATACCCGTGACAGGAGGGTGTTTCTGAGGTGAACCTGGTTTCAAAGCACACTCAATAAGTTATGCACAGCAGGACAGGTAAATAATTTTTAGTATGAATTACAAAAACCATATAACAAATAAAAGCTTACACTATATTTTTATATTAATTTTATTTGATCACAGTTTTCATTAAATTTAAATAATTAAACTTTATACAGTTTGATAATTATAATAAATTACTTTTTATTAATGTGCTGGTGTTGAGAAATATTGGACATTTTATCCCCTTACAGCAAATCTAGCTCCACTTTGACTCCTCAGGCAGACCATATTGAGATAGGTCTGCCTGTCCGAGCAGTAATGCGCCTAGTTTTGCTGAACCCCATTCTTAAATGTGTCTAATTGTACGAATGTGGTGTGACATACCTCCATAACGCCCACATAACGCCCCCAGAACGCCCCTTCATGTTAGGCGCATTTGAAAGTGTCGAGTCTTGGAAAACAATGCGCCTAACACATGCGTTAGGCGCATTAGACATTGTAGCTGGCTCAGTTAGGTGCATTGTACGCCAGAAAAAGGGTGAAAAACCCTTTCATACATGTCTCCCATACTGTTTGAAACTTCAATAGTGCAACGAGTGGTCCCGCAGCCCGCAGCTCGGGCTGCGGGTGCACTCGTTGCCCTGCGCCCCAGCTGGCGCCCGAGGCGGGCTGTGAGGTCCACGGGCGCACGCGTCCCCTCGGGCGCATCCACTCACCAGTCCGCTTCCCCGTCACTGTATGCGGGCCGGCGCGAGCGGCACCGATCCTTAGGGCACGCGTGCGCTGGTTCTCTCAAATTTAAAGGGACAGTGTGCCGGTAATTGGTTTTGCCAACCGCTGCTCCTATATAAGGGCTCCACCTCTGGGACCTCGTTGCCGAATCCATAGCGCCCTTGTCCTATGAGAGGAAGCCTTGTCTTGTTCCGGTTTGCCTATCCCGTGTACCAGTCCCGTCTGCTTACGTCTCTTAACCTCGAACCTTTGCTGCCTGGCCTGACCTCTTGGCCCGTCCCTGACTACGAGTTTTCCGGTCGATTTGGTACTTCGTTGCACATCGGCTGCCACCACAAGCAAGTTGCATCAGGGGTAGCGACCTGGTGGAATCCCGCCGCTGCAAGTCCATCCCGCTTTGCGGCGGGCTCTGGTGAAAACCGGGACCCACTTAGACTCCGCTCCCTGGTGTGGCTTCTACCACCGCTTGCGGTGACCCAGCGGATCCACTACCTTGCTCCGTTACAAATAGTAGTGGCTTTTCTATAGCTGCTGTTTCAGAGGCGTATAGCTTTCTTATCTTCTTTTTCAGACATGCTAAGTTTTAATTTTCTTCTTATTTTTGTAGTAGTTTAAATATTCTTTGGAATCTGGATGAATATTTTTTCCAAATTTCTTTTTTCAAATTAACTGCAAATGAATAAAAGACTTACATGAGTTTCATCTTGTAGTTGCGTTGTCACATGCATCCATTAACCCTCGTCATTGCCCCTTGGTCATATGTCAAACTGCATTGAAGAAGTGTGTAAGCTGGAAAATGTTTTCCTTTTTTCTTCATTAACATTTCAATACTATGATGTTACTAGGTTTAACCTCATGTTAATTAATTCCTTTATATATTTGTAGCTAGGAGAAGCTATGTTTTCCTACAAGGGCTCCACCAGCTAGTGTTTTTGTAGTCAACTAACATTCTGAAGAAATTGGCTTAAAAAATTGTGTTACCCAAAAAAGGTAAAAAATGAACAATCATACAGATTTAAAAAAAAAATAAAATTAAAATATACTGTGGTGGAAATTAATTAAAATATCTGAAGGGCAGAGAATGTGTCAAAATTATATATAATATTTTGGAAACAATTAGGGTACAGCTTTTTGTTGCCACTGCAGTTATTGATGCAATTTGTTTGCTTCAAAGTCAAATAGGATTCAATTAGAAGGAGGAGCATAAGTCCTCTCGTTATATTTAGCATTAGTATGAAACTAACCTAAAGGTAAAGAATAAGACTCACAGATGATATCTTTTTTTTATTATTTATAAAACCATAACAGCCATGATTGCTTCCTTTCATGATAATGCTACTAAAAGAATAGTAGAAGATAGGATGAGACCAAACAGTCATAGTGATCAAAATGCTTATGGTCTAACATACTAAAAGTACTCCTTTATGCCGTACATTGTAACAGTGCTTCTTTTAAACCCAGGCTAACAATGCTACCTACACACTAAGAGCATGTCCATTATGGGCCCCACACAGTTACATTGTCCTGTTGTGCTGTAGCAATAATTCCCTTCCTTATGTTCCCCAGAGAATATAATAATGCTCTCTTTTGTGCTCCCGTCTGCAGGATAAATGCCCCAACTTGAGCTCCCCCACAGTGACCTTAATGCAATATTAAATAAATTACAAAAATATGATAATTACATAGATGACCCTTTCCCTACTCCCCATCTATCTCCCTGTCCATCTGTCTATCTAAAATAGAGCAACAGCCAGCAGGCACTTAAACCCCCGAAAACATTTAATCTATGAGACTATACTTACCAACTCTCCCTGATCGTCAGGGAGACTCCCTGAGAAGGGGGGGTCCTCCGGGTCTCCCTGAAGAGTTGGTAAATCTTCTGCTATCAATCTGGTAAACCACCAGCAGGGATGGTTTTACTGCCAGGGGACCAGTGCTGGTATTTTATTTGTACCGGACATGTCAAGTACTGGTAACTTCAGGAATACACTGTTGGGTAGCCTATTAGGGTATGTTCAAACGGCTTATTTGGACGCTGATTTTTCAGTGCCCAAAACAGCATCAAAACCTTGCCTGAAACACGCTTCTTCAGAAGAGGTTTTTGACGAGGTTTCCACCCATACAAATTAATAGCCATGGCAAAAACCTGCCAAAAAATGCTCCAAAAACACGTAAAAAACATATACTTACATATATATATATATTATATATAATATATATATATATATATATATATATATATATATATATATATATATATATATATATATATATATATGCTGCACTATATACACTAGTGCAGCATATATGGCTCAAAAGGGCCATACATAGTCATAAGTTGACTATATGGCAACTCAGGATATATCGCAACTAAACCACTTTATACATCTGGGGACTTTTTTTATTGGCTTTGGGCTGCTCTTTAAATCCTGGTGGTGCCAGGTTAAAGCATCATGAGATGCCGCCCTGACATCACCTGGTGCACAGGGACCACATTGTAGTTGGGCACTGAAGGAAAGCTGATTAATGCGGTGTTACCCAGCTTGGATGCTGGTTAGGAGATCCAATATCCAGTAAAGCTGAATAATACCACATCTCTTATCAACTTTCCTCCAAAGCTGTTACACAAATGTAAAAAGAGGTGTGGCTTTGTGTGAAAGAGGGTGTGTCATGTAAAACTGGGGGTGTGACCCACTCAAACCTCAAGGCAGGAAGCAGCAATTCAAAATCTCGATGAAGGCCATTTCCAAAAGTTGGCAAGTATGACTTAAACATTTAGCATTACTTGTATTTTCTACATGTATAAACTGAAGGTTTATAGTGCACATTGTGATCAATCTGTATACTTTTAATTTGTGTACCTGCCACAACTAGGTAACATGTATCTAAATTTGTCTCTTCTTTGGGTCAAAGCCTCCATCCATTCAGAGCAACAGGCTGATCAAAGAGTGCACGAAATACCTCCATTTTATGTTGAAAAAGTAGCAGTAATTCAGTTTAAATGTTCTATTAATTCAATGTTAGTATGGGTTTTAGTGCCTGTCGGGTACTGCTGTATGTTTGTGGTTGAAAATTTGATATTTGCATCACAGCCATAAGTTTGCACCAATTTTTATCTTCTTTTGTATATCTGTCTGTCGATGTATCTGTCTATTGTATTGTCATATATAATACCATCCGTATTATAATGTATCTAGAGATGGGCGAATTTTTCGGTTCGGTCACTTCGCCGAATTTCCGGACAAAAATAAATTCGGTCCGAATTACTTCGGGACGAATCGCGTTAAAAAACAGCTATTTCCAGACTGCACAGAGCCTGCAGGGTGCTGTAGAACGTTGTGCCATGCCTTAAATAGGGCAGAGGGAGCTTGGTTTGGTCTTCATACAATGTTGTGTTTTAGTATGACACGCAGATGACTGCCGCCGCTCTTAGAATCGCTTCACTATAAAATTCCCCTGGGCACTTAAGAGGGCAAAACTGACCAAAAAACTGAAGGGGGAATGTAGCCTGATAAAGTCATGGCAGCGACAGCTGGAAAAAAAACAAGCTGAGGGCTCAGGTAGCAACATCAGTAGGCCACGGAGTGTGGAGGTGACGGCAGCAGCCACAGCAGCATGAGGTCAGACAGTGGCACAATGACATTCTGGAGGTGGCAAAAACAGGAGTAAGCCACAGAGTGGCACAATGACGCAGTGTGTAGGTCACGGCAGCAGCCACAGCAGCAGCATGAGGTTAGACAGTTGTACAAGGACACAGTGTGTATGTGACGGCAGCAGCCACAGCAGCAGCATGAGGTCAGACAGAGGCAAAATTACAAAGTGTGTAGGTCACGGCAGCAGCCAAAGCAGCAGCATGAGGTCAGACAGTGGCACAATGACACAGTGTGTAGGTCACGGGGGCAGCAGCATGAGGTCAGACAGAGGCACAATTACATTCTGGAGTTGTCAAAACAGTAGTCGGCCGCAGAGTGGCACAATGACAGAGCGTGGAGGTGACGGCGGCAGCAGCATGAGGTCAGACAGTGGCACAATGACATTCTGGAGGTGGCAAAAAACTGGAGTAGGCCACAGAGTGGCACAATGACAGAGAGTGGAGGTGACTGTGGTGCAGCCAGCATGAGGGATCAGGACAGTGGCACGAATGTACATTCTGGATGGGCAAAACAGTAGTTGCCACCAGAGTGGCACCATATTGACAGAGGTAGAGGTGCTGCGGCAGCAGCTTGAGGTCAGACAGTGTCACAATGACATTCTGGAGGTGGCAAAAACTGGAATAGGCCTACAGAGTGGCACACTGCCCAGAGAGTGGAGTGACGGCACGGCATGCAGCATGGAGGTCAGACAGTGGCACAATGACATTCTGGAGGGTGGCAAAAAATTGGAGGTAGGGACACGAGTGGGCACACAATTAACTGAGAATGTGAGGCTGACGGCGGGCCGGAGCAGACGCAACAGCATTAGGTCAGAGAAGGCGGGCACATTGACACACGTGTGGATGTCATCGGGCCACCGCATGCAACCGCAGCAGCAGCATGAGGGTGCGGATTAAAGTGGCACAATGACAGGATGTGGAGGTTGAGTGTCAAAACAGTCCCTGGTAAAGATGGTTGGTGGCTGCTGGAGAACTGTCAGCAGATTGTGTGGCATCAGGCGGGTGGCAGGCATCTAAATTTAGCTGAGGAAGGTTTAGCTTGAACCACAGACTCATTTCTCACAGTTGGGTGATGGGTCATGGTGATTGTAGTCTGACGGCCTAAGGCTTTGGTGTGTGGAAATCCTGGCCGTTCACGCCTGAAAAGGTCAGTCGTTCCACATTTCCCATGGACAAGCACAGTTCTCTCTTGGGGTAACGAGGGCCCCCGCCGCACTGAAACAAACCCGCTCTGAACCACAATACTGGCCGGGCAGGACGCTCTCTCCACTCAAACTCGGAGTTGCGGCACACACATTCCAGTTTGGCTGCACAGTAGTCCTGCGGCATCTTCTAACTGGGGTGGCAGAGTGCTGTACCAAGTAGGCCACCACCTGTTGGTTCAGGGTCTGAATCCAGGTCCTGCTGCTGCGCGGGCTGGCGACCTGCCTCCTCACTAGGCGGGTGAAGGAAGCTGCCACATCACAGTAACTTCTCCAGAATTAGGTTGCGGATGCTGATGGAGCTGGTCACGTGATCCGACCCCCCACCCCCACCTTCCCCCAGGAAGCCGCAGCAGTAGTAGTGAGAGGCGATGAAGAACCCCGGTCAGGACTCTGTCAGAGGAGAGACGATGCCGCACATAGGCAGCGGCCAAATGACGTACGGAGGATGTTCCTATAGTTATTTGCGTTTGTCCTCCCTCTAATAGTGGAAAAAAGGCTGCCATTTTTGGACCGGTTTAGTGAGGTACAATAGGGTGGAGAGCAGAAGTCATCCCTCTGCCGCAAGCTGATATTCGACTGTCACTAGCCAGGCAAATCAAGCATGCTCGATGGGCCATCTGCAAAAGTGAATCCGTGGGGCTCCCTGCGCCTCCGTCTTCCACTGTATCCTGCCTACGGTGCTTGTGGGTCTATCTGCCTCGGTCTTCCTCATCTCCATCCACCCTCCTCCAGATGCTCCTGCTCCTCCTTCTCTTGTCACCTGGGTAGAAAATCCACTCATTTCACCAGACAAGCTTCTGCTCAATGTCCTCCTTTCCTCCTCCATTTCAGTCCCCATCCGGACTCATGTTGGCTACGTGATGTAGCGCCACGTCTCCAGTCCCTGCCAGACTAGATTTTTCAGCATATGTTCCAGGGTCGATGAAGTAGTGGATGACGTTTATTCATCCGTAGTCCTCGGCGACTGACAAATAAAGTGGCCTCCTCGATATGAGCCTCTAAACAAAAGGTAGGATGTCACGCCATGAAGCTGCCACTGCTGACTCAAAGATTACACAGGGGAGTATCTGTCTGCCTGGATCATCGAAAAAAATAGTAATGGCCTTTCTCTGTTCAGTACAGTCGGTCCAACATGTGCAGCTGGATATTCCTAACGGGTGGAATAACATTCGCATATCTGAGTGTGTTGCGGGGAGGCCATTCTGCCACTGCAACTCTAGGAGTGTGTTCATGGCTTTGTTAGGAATGGATGAAGTGCCGCATGCACAGTTTCTGGCCTTTTCAGAATATTCTGAAGATCGGTGGAAGAACTTCAGGAAACTTTTCACAAACCAGATTTAACACTTGGCATCAGATGCAGGGCGCATGGAACATCCTACTCGGTGCAGCGGGACACCCCCATGTTCCTCCATTGTCTGTCACCATGGTTCGATTTTGCAGTTGGCGCGGAGAAGCCACACAACGATTTCTTGCTGCGTGACGAGGAGCAGTTTCCTCCTGTTGGGACATCGTTCGCCGAGGCAAGGCAGGTGTAGAAACTGGTGACACATCGCTGTGCCCTACACCATGTGGTATGTGGAGCAGTACACTTGTGGTGGCTGAGATTGTGGGTGGTGGTGTGGAGGATGAGGAGGCGGACATTGGCGCAGGAGCAGAGTTGTACAACGTGGGGAGATAAGCGGCTGGTCTTCATGATCATAGTTGTTGGTGTGCGCTGGGCAGGAGAGAAACATTCACCCAGTGGCGTAAAGGGACAATGTACTGGCCCTTGACCTAGTTTCAGCTCCAGACGTCCGCGCTACCCGTGCTCCTGGAACAAACCACTATAGCTCAAGGACTGGCCCACCCATTCCTGTTCTAAATTTTTGAAGTGCTGGTACTGCCTTTTTGGTAAAAGAAACTTACTGCTTGGATAACTCTCCATCTCGGCTCGCACAAACCATTAGTTCTCTGAATGGTGCAAGAGTCCACATTTTGGAAAGGGAGGGATTGGCCAGTACCACAACTTGGACAGGAGCAAACGTTCAGCTGATGCCACCTTATGATGGTTGGACACATACTGTTGTCTCTTTGCAATCGCCTTGCTGAACGACTGCAGGCGCCATGAGTAGCGAGTAGTGTTGAGCGATTAGTATTGACAAAGATGAAATCGGCCCAGTTTTTATGTTGATCGAAATTTTTAGATCATGCGATAATTTAGGTTAAAATCTGTGCATTCATTTATTAAGATCGCGACATTTTCGGCGCTTCCTGTCATTTTGGCGGCTCCAGCAATCAGCTTACAGAATAGAGCAGGGTGAGATGTGTGTTGCGGACGTCATGACTGGATGTTGTTTGGTTGCGATTGGCTGGAAATTCACGTGACCGTGTTTAATAGAATAGACCTTTCTGTCAGCCTCAGTGTCTTTCAGCGTCTTTCCCAAAAGGGGGAAAAACAAAAAAGGCCGAGCAGGATGTATCGCTCTGCCTGTGTCCAAAAACAGCATCAGCGAAATTATTCTTATTCTTCACAGAGAAAGCTCTACTGATAGACTGTGATCCTTAAAACTTAGTTAGATTAGAGATTGGATGATTTTATGTAGTTAGGTAGAGAATTTTAAAGGAGCATCTAACGCTGTAACGTCACGGGGGTATGGGGGAGCAGAGGGGGGGCCACAGCGGGCGAACACAGACAAGCTCTATAAAGAATACTGGATAAGTTCACAAGACTTAGTGTAGACATTGCACTGCAGTAGCTTTATTATTAACAGTTTTCTATTGAAATACATTCTGGATATTGGCAGCCTGAACTTATATTAGGAGTCACATCTTTTCTAGTAACGCAGGGTCTCTTTGTTTGTGCAAAACTACCACTTAATTATCAGTATACATTTCCAGATAGGTGTTCATTTTCATTTTTGCCATTCCACCTTTGTTGATATATCCACCTTGCAGTTAAATTAGAATCCAGCAATTTTGTAGTCAGACAGGTTGCTAGCGTGCCAAGAAATACCTTGTAATTAGTTCCGAAGAAATTTCAGATACGTGTTTTTTGACTTTTTTTTTTCTTATGTTATTTTTGGCGCATACAGCTATGTTGTCATTGAGGCACCTTGCATTAATATGTGAAATACAGGCATTTTGTAGTCCCACAGCCGTGATTGAAAGGTGGCCAAAAATACCTTTTATTATCCGAGTATACATTAACAGATACGTAGTTTTTTGAAACTTTTGGGCCCAAGTCCAGCTTTGTTGATAGAGCCACCTTGCACTTAAATTTGAATACAGCAATTGCGTAGTTACCACAGGTGATTTGATAGGTGCCAAAAAATACCTTTTATTATCCGAATACATTTCAGATATGTGTTTTTTGACTTTGGCGCACTTAGCTTTGTTCCATTGAGGCACCTTTGCATCTTAAATGTGAAATACTGCAATGTTTGTAGTCACCCACAAGGTGAATTGAAAGGTGGCACAAAAAAAATACCTTGTATTATTCCGAATAAATTTCAGTATAGTGTTTTTTGACTTTGGTGCACTACTGCTTTGTTCATTGAGGCCACCTTGCCACTTAAATGTGAATACTGCAATTTTGGTAGTCACTACAGTGTATTGAAAGGCGCCAAAAATAACCTTGTATTATCCGATAAATTTCAGATACTGTGTTTTTATTGTCTTTGGCGCACCTACAGCTTTGTTCATTGAGGCACTCTTGCACACTTATATGTGAATACTGAATTTTGTAGTCTCCACAGGTGAATTGATAGGTGCCAAAAATATTACTGTTTTATTATTGCCGAATACATTACTGATACGTGTTTTTTGACTTTGGCGACACTACAGCTTTGTTTCATTGAGGCACCTTGCACTTAAATGTGAATTTCAGCAATTTTGGTAGTAACCACGCAGGTGAGATTGAAAGGTGCCAATAAAAATACTCTTGTATTATCCGAATACATTACAGATACGTGTTTTTTTGCACTTTTGACCGCCAGTCAGATTTGTTGTAGAGCCACCTTGCAGTTAATTTGGAATCAGCCAATTGTGTAGTTACCACAGGTGAATGATAGGCTGCCAAAATACCTTTTATTATCTGAATCACATACCCCGCAAAAGAATAAGTACAAATAAGTGTTTTTTGCACTGTTGTCCCAGTCCAGATATGTTGATGAGAGCCACCTTGCAGTTAAATTTAATCCGGCAATTGTGTAGTTCACCACAGGTGAATTGATAGGATGCCAAAAAACCTGTTTATATCCGAATACATTAACAGATACGTGTTTTTTAACTTTGGCGTCAGGCCCAGTTTGTTGATAGATCTACTTTGCGCAGTTACAAATTTGAATCATAGCAATTTTGTATGTCACCACAGGTGAAATGATAGGTGCCAAAAATACCTTTTATTCATCCAGAATACATTTCAGATACGTGTTTTTTCTCTTTGGAGCAGGCCAGACTTTGTTGATAGATACTACTTTGCTAGTTAATGTGATTACAGCAATTTTGTAGTCACCACAGGTGAATTGATAGGTGCCAAAAATAACATTTATTATCAAAAAACATTTCAGATACGTGATATTTAACTATGGCGAAGGCCAGCTTTGTTGATAGATATAATTTGCTGTTAAATTTGAATCCAGTCTCAATCTTTGTTTTGATTTGTTTAGGGATTTGAGAATAGCTGTGAGATTTTGCCGTCTTTTAATAAGAGACGCTTTCCTACTTTTAAAAATTTTTATATTTCTGAACATGGAGCGAAATTCAGGTGGTATGCGAGACAAAGAGGGGGGTAGACATGGAGGTAGAGGTACGAGAGAATGTGCTCCTTCCTCATGCTGGCGACAACACGAATGCCGGCGGATCGTCAGTTGCAGAACCGTCAGCCTGTCATCACGCATGGGGTCAGGCCCTGTGAATCTCAGTAACGAACAGCGTCGCCAATCTGCCACTTACTCAGTGGTTAATGACAACTGCATCCAGCAGTCTTAACTCCTACGTCCTCCCAGTCACAGCCACAAAATGTCGTCATCAGAATCACACAGCATCCGTTTAACATGAAGCAGCCCCAAATGGCAACTCGTGTACCCCACCACTGTGGATAATTCCATTTTGAAGAACTCTTTGATGACAAACTGCGGTTGGGGTCTAGAAAGGCAAGTGTTAATAGATCAAAGAGGCCAAAGAGGATGATTTTCTCTGCTCTGAACGCCAGTTACTGAATGCCATCAAGAGGGGAGAAGGAAGCTGGTCGCAAATCGGCTAAAAATCCCGGGCTGGTCGGCAACGCCTTGCAGTCACCATATTGCTTGTATGCCGAAGCTTGCTGAATGCAGAATGTAGACGACGAAGGTCACCTGTGTTGTTGATGGATGATGGACGACATCTGCGGATTCCAATGTGGGTCATTTCTGCAGAATTTGTTGTGAGCGCTTCATCACTGGACGAGTGGAGGAAGACGATGGTGTAGTGTCAGTACGGTGTTCCGCCTCAAAAAGGGAGAGGGCGGTCGCAAGAAGTCCAGCTGATATGATTCCGCCAGCACCAGTCTGCGCAAAACCCGCTCCTCGTTATCGCCGTCAAAAAGGTCAGGACTCTCAAGCCTGGGCCTTCTTGAGAAAGCTCTGATTCACCAAGCGATGTCATATGCCGCATTTGCCATAAAACGCATAAGAGAGGCAAGAACCTTAGGTGGTTATCCACCAACCAACATGTCTCAGTCCACATGCAGCGAATTGATGATTGAAATGGAGGGCAACACTTTGGTCCAAAAAAAGGCCAGACGCACCGGGCCTCCAACACATGTCACACCCTCTGCTCGCCTCTCTCTCCGCACACACCAAGTGTTCCTCAGCTGTCGCCATGTCTCTTTGAGTTCATGGACTCAGGAGATCAGCCTCCGCTTCAGCCTCCACTGTCGCCCCGAGTACCACAGCACCACCAGAGAGCCCATCCTACCCCTAATCTTCCACCAGTTGATGGACCTGCATGAGTACAGTTGCCAGTTAGCAGCCAGCCTTCTGTCTTCCAGGTTGGGGAGCAGAAGAAACACTTTAAACCAAACCATCCCAAAGCCAAAAGCCTGACATGTGGCTTTGCAGGCTTTTGGCCTTGGAAATGTTGCCTTTCCATTGGTGGACACAAGATGGGTTCCGCCAACATCATGCCTGCCTGCCCCCAATGCCAGATGCCAAGCAGGCATTTCCTTTGGCCAGAAAATAGCCGTCGCCTTTGTCGCACTAAAATTTCAAGGCGTTGTCTGCAGTCGTTGGCCGGAACAAGTCCATTGTACAACGACACATGGACTAGTAAGCACGGCCAAGGCAGCTATATTCTCTGTGGACAGCTCACTGGAGTGAGTGAGTGGATGTCTATGGGGGTGAAGGTGGGCTCTTCAGGCTCGGCGCACGCTCTTATAAACCGGCAGAGATGGTGCAGGGTTCTTTCCCCCCAAGTTCCTCTGGTGGCATACGTTGCCCCAGAGAAACCACGGCCGTGTTGAAAATTAATCTATCTTGGAGACCTTCACACACAGGGGTCAGGAGCTGTGGACGGCTCTCCGCAAACGAGACCGAGCGCTGGCTTGGTGCCAAGAAAACTTGTGCCAGGCGAAGTGGTGTGCGACCTAACCGGGCGAAATCATGCTGGCCGCCACTGTAAGATCGGTAGGCTGGAGCACATCCCTTGCCTGTACGCATCTGTCATGAACCTGTTGGATCCAGAAAGTTTCTAATGAGTTAACCCGGGTATCTGGGACTCCATGCTGACGGGAAGGCTCGAAGTCTAAGTTCGGCACTTCCGCCGTTCGCACACACTGCTTCGTCCCGCCTGGCTGCGTGATGCAGGTCAGATCCGGCCTCCACACTCAAACCGTCGCATCGCTGACGTGGCAACACACCGGAACTTCACACCCTCCACATGCTCCAGCGATTGTGGCAGCAGTGCAATGCCATTACGCATACAAAGTGACTCATGGCTGAAAGCCAGCGGTGCGGCCTCGGGGTGTTTGAGCAACGAGATGTGGAGGCTGGTGAAAGAGCTTCTGCACCTCTTGACTCAGTTTTGAAGAAGCCACACAAATGGGTCAGTGCGGACAATGCCCTTGTCAGCATTGGCATTGTGGTGATCTTAGTTCTGGAGCGATCGTTGGACACTCTGAAAACGCAATAGGTCCTGCACACGTGACAAGGAGGAGACAATGACAACAGATGCGGTCACGGAGCCTTTCTCTCAGTCAAAGTCCATCACGGCCTGAACAAGTTTCACAATTTCATCTGTCTTCTTAGGCAGTGGTTTCGGGGTCCCAGAGCTGAGTGCAGGTGGCGCATCAGCTCCAGGGTGCATCATCTCAGGAAAGTACAGCTGTGTGAAGCTGTGGCCGGAGGCAGCGGAGTGAGGAGCAGGAGAAGGAGGAGGATTCGTAGCTTCGACGGTTACCGACGCCCCTGCCTTGGAAAGAGGTTTGGCGCGAATTTGAGGCGGAGGAGGAAGATAGGATGGAATCAGTTTGCTAGTGCCCTCGACCCAGTGGCTTGGGAAATAAATCAAGGCTCCATCATCCACATTGAGTGCTTGGATGCTCCATTTCCTACAAACATGATCCTAGCATTAAGGCCATCATCATGAAACCAACAGTTATGGTCACCTCCTGGATCCCCGGTACCAAAACAAAAATCAGCATTTCTTAACCCACACCAATAGAGAGTAAAATGCAGGAAATGGAGACTTGCTGATTGATCAAACTGGGAGGAACATCTGTTGCGTCTGCTTCACGTTCCACATATGTCACGGTGGAACAACATCAGCGACGTGACAGCAGTAGAGTGCCAAGTAGGCGTAGCGGCAGCAGCAGGCAAGGTGGCAGAAGCCTAATGGGTGACCTCTGGCAATCTTTGTTTACCACCTCACCAACAATGCAATGCAGGGCACACATCCAACACACAGAGATCAGCTTAAGATCATGGTGCACGACTATCTGCGTCTCAACACCGATGTTTTTTGTATGTTTTTCGGACCCAATAGACTTCTGGGTATCCAAAATTGACGAATGGCCCGAGCTGGCTCGTCACGCCATAGAGGTGTTGTCCTGCCCAGCAGCCAGCGTCATATCTGAGCGGACCTTCAGCACAGCTGGAGGAGTCATTACAGACAAACGCATCCGGCTTTCCACAGATAATGTGGATCGTTTGACTTTCATCAAGATGAATCAGGCATGGATCTCTGATGATGTTGTGGCCCCAATTGCCGAGGTCACCGATTAGTTGCCGGTCTACTTCACATTCCTCTTCAAACAGAAATGGTCCTCTTGAAAAATGTTTTTTAAAATGATCATTTCTTACTGCAATTTTTATTCTCTTTTCCCAACAGTTCATTTTGCTGGTTTTGCTGTGAGGAGACTGTAAAAGACAGCAAGGTTTTATGACAACACCGTATTCCATTTACTCACTTTATCTTAAGAATTTTTCGCATTGCAATGGTTTTGAGGTCATGTTGCTGTGAGATACAGCTATAATTTATGGTCCTTTGGAACAGAAAGAAGGCTTTTAAGTGCAACTATTCCTTTCCTCACATTTTAATATGCTGAGAAGTTATATTTATAATTTTTTGGGTCATGTAGCTGTGAGATACAGCAATAATCATGGTCCTTTGGAACAGAAATGTGGCTTCTAAGTGGCATTTCTCCCTCACAATTTTTAACAGTGGCTGAGAAGTCATTTTAAAAAATGTTTGGGTCATGCTGCTTTGAAATGCAGCAATACTACAGGTCCTATTATAAAAAAAATGTTGTTTCTAACAGTCATTGTTCTCTCACAATTGTCAAAGTGGCTCAAGGTCATGCTTTTGAATTTTTGGGGCATTTTGCTTTGAAATGCAGAAATACTACAGGTCCTATTATAAAAAAATGTTTTTTATAACAGACATTTGTTCTTCACAATTGTCCAAAGTGGCTAAAGGGTCATGCTTTGAATTTTTGGGGGCATTTTGCTTTGAAATGCAGCTATACTACAGGTCCTATTAAAAAAAATGTTGTTTCTAACAGACATTTGTTCTTCACAATTGTCAAGAGTGGCTCAAGGGTGATGGTGCTGTCAGAAACAGGAATAGGTAGGACACTGTTAATGGACACATATTGCAAAATGACTTGTTTTTGCAAGATCTTTAACATAGCTATCAATCCCTGTATTGAGACAACCCATTTAATACAATTAAAAAAAGAGAAACAAAGACATGGTGGGATTCCATCCTATTTTAAAATGTGTTTTCTAGAATTAAACTACTAAAAAACTTGCATGTACAAAATAGCTGGTAAAAAAATTCCTCTGAATTGTACAAGGGAGGTACAGGAAAACTTGACCAGATGTAGGTTATTCAGAGGACATGGAGTATGGAGCACGGACAGAGAACAAAGTACAGAGACAATTTCCTCCAGCACGTTGAGTAAAATGAGAAAAAGAATGCCAAATAAAAGGGCACCTTGGTGGAACAGGAGCGTTAACCACCAGTATTTCCAAGTGAAGCTCAATTGGTCCGCACTCATACGGAGGGGCAAGCGCTACCCAGGTCTTGACTGTGTACTGAGGAAGGCTGGAGTTCTCACACTTCCGCTTCCGCACTCTGCTTCAGCACGACAGTTTTCGTTGCTGCGTCATCAGGGCATTTTAACCTGCGTGTTAATAGATGACGGACGCCAGCCTGGGCTCTCACCGCACCCACTGTAACTCCGGCCCTGGGTCATGCTGTGGCACAGGACAGGTATAGTCAATGTCCAGTTCAACTAAAATGGTGGTTGAAAGCCTCCTTTTTCTGGCACTTTTTAATCTGGGGTCAGAACAGGTTTAATGGTCATACTGCGGTCCAGGACAGGTATCAGTCAATGTCCAGTGAAACTAAAATGGTGGTTGAAAGACTCCTTTTTCCGGCACTTTTTAATCTGTGGGTCAGACAGGTTTAAGGGTCATGCTGCGTTCCAGGACAGGGATATTCAATGTCCAGTTCAACTAAAATGGTGGTTGAAAGACTCCTTTTTCCGGCACTTTTTAATCTGTGGGTCAGACAGGTTTAAGGGTCATTCTGCGGTCCAGGACAGGGTTTGTCAATGTCCAGTTCAACTAAAATGGTGGTTGAAAGACTCCTTTTTCCGGCACTTTTTAATCTGGGGTCAGACAGGTTTAATGGTCATACTGCGGTCCAGGACAGGTATAGTCAATGTCCAGTTCAACTAAAATGGTGGTTGAAAGACTCCTTTTTCCGGCACTTTTTAATCTGTGGGGCAGACAGGTTTAATGGGTCATACTGGCGGTCCAGGACAGTTTAGTCAATGTCCAGTTTTAACTAAAAAGTGGTTGAAAGACTCCTTTTCCGGCACTTTTTAATCTGTGGGTCAGACAGGTTTAAGGTCATGCTGCGGTCACAGGACAGGATAGTCAATGTCCAGTTCAACTAAAATGGTGGTTTTAAAGACTCCTTTTCCGGCACTTTTTAATTGGGGTTGCAGGTTTTAAAGGGGGCT
>JAODAL010040714.1:0-36629 GCA_025379985.1 Phyllomedusa bahiana
TTATGGGTGTAAATGTGGGGGGGGCTATAGTTGGGGCTGCATTTTGTGTTGGCACAGGATCATAACCAATGGTGGGTAGGGGTGGGAGAGGGGAGCCCCTGTAACCCGAAAATCATTCAAGGCTGATCTTCAGGGTAAGGAAAAATATTTAGTACTTTTCTATGTTTTCATTTTCATACAGGTTTCCCCTTTGGACTATGTGAGACTCATTGGATTATGTCAGACCAGCGTTGGATTGATTTCTTAAATAAAATAGTGAAAGAAGGTTGTAGTTGGCAAGTGTTTATTTAAATAAAAAGTTTTTTATGCAATTTTTGTCCGTCTTTTTTCCATTTAATTCCATTGTTAGTAATGGAGGTGTCGACAGAGGTGCTTCATTACAATCGTTGGGCTTGGGTCTTTTGCAGTGGTATTTGTCCCCCCAAGGCTGACCCAAACCCCTGTGTCATATTCCCCCGTACTAACGCACCAGGGTGCGGGGAAGAGTGGGTAACTATCAAAGCAGAACCTCTAATGTGTGGCTCCCCCCGGGTGCTGCTGCAGACGGTATTTTAGGGGGGGGAAAGGGAACCAGTACCAGGACCTTCCCTTTCTGATAGCATTGGGCGCAGCTGTCCGGGTTTTACCTTGTTTGGGTTTAAGAAAATGGGGGGACCCCAGCCTTTTTTTTTTCAGAAATCATTTATTTATTGAGTAATGAAGAGTCGTGTGTCAGAGTCCTCTATTACTATCACTGGAATAAATGAGGGGGGGAATGGAAAAAAAAAACCCACAAAAAAAAAATTTTTTTAAATAAACAACCCTGAACTCAGACTTTTTAAAAACCATTTTATTAAATAAATTTATCTAAGGTTTCCGGATAGTCCACAAATCCAAGTATCCAAAGGGGGAACCTGAATAGAAACAGAAAAAGACATAAATCACTACATAGCCCGGAAAAAGCCATCCCCACCCAGGAGGATGGGGGTCACCCAGCTTTGTGGACCTGGATATCTATCCCGATGCAGGAAAGCTAGTGATTCTGTAACCCACCATGAATCCATTTTCCTATCATAGGGAAAACTGGATGCACTTGAGGGGAAAAAAGGGGGATACCCCGTTTTCTTGGTGCTTGATGGTTGGTGCTTTTCTAAAATAGGAAAACTGTTTGCCCATTACTCCACCACCACCTCTACCCCCCATTCTCTACCTTATCACCCCCACTCTGACCTCTCACACTAAACCCCCTTTTCTCATCCTCCAAAAAAAACCTCCACCACCCCACTTTAACCCTTCTCTCCCTTCTCTAAATCACCTCTCCTCTACAACACTCTAACCCCCCATACCTTACTCCTCCCCCTTCCCTCACTCTAAACCCATCTTACCACACTCTAACCCCCTCCCTCACTCTCACTGCCTCCCACATTCTCACCCCCCCCACTCTAATCCCCCCCGACACTACCCCCCACTCTAATTCTCATACCACACTCCCCCTACTCTAATCCACCTCTCACACTCCTCCCCAACTGTAATACCTCTCCCACTACCCCAAATCTAATCCCTCTCCCACACTCCCCCTCTCTAATCCCCATACCACACTCCCCCACACTCTAATCTCCATACCACACTCCCCTCTCTCTAATCCCCATACCACACTCCCCACTACTCTATTCCCTCTCCCACACTCCTCCCACTCTAATCCCTCTCCCACACTCCCCCCACTCTAATCCCTCTCCCACACTCCCCCCACTCTAATCCCTCTCCCACACTCTCCATCTCCCCTTCATCTCCCCCCAGTCTCGTCCGCCTCCTACGCTCCGCCCACTCGGCTGTCGCCTCTCTCGCTCCAGCCCTCTTCCCCAGGACATACACTCACCAGTCTTCTTCCAGAGGTCCCTGCCATCAGAAGAGCAGTCGGGGTACTGCAGGGGAGAGGGGCGAAGCTTCATTAGATGGGCAAAGCTTTGTGGCTCCACCCCTTTTTCTCCGGCAATGTACTGCGCACACTGATCTGACAGCATTCGGCCTCGGCTGCTGTAAATAGAGTGGAGCGGCGGAGGGTAAGCTGCAGTGTGATGTGTCCGCCACCACTCCCATATCTGCAGCCACTGACACCAATGTTAGGGAAGCCACAGGATCCCCCCCCAGCTGTACCCCCACAATCTCTGACCGCCACCCGTCTTGCAGAGGAAGAGAATACATGTGGCGGTGGCAGAGACTGTGGGGGGAGTGTAGTTTAACCTTATTTTTTATACATTGCCTGCTGCCAGCCTCCCTCTGTACTACGGAAGGTTTGGCAAGTATGGCTATAGCCATCATAGCTTGCATTATATTTGCACTAAGACTGGTTTTATATGGTCACTGTATGTTTTAATGTAGCAGCTGATAACTAGGGCCATCTGATCCATTGGGCACACTACCCATTTGCCCTGCATAAGGGCCCCAGGTGGTGAATATATTTCCTGGGAGTCCAACAAGACATATGCCCTGGATTGACAATACTTATTTAACCATTTAGGTGTTCTGAGGACTTGCAAACACATTAAAAAAAAAGTCTCCCTGCTCTGTTAGTTTGTAGGTTGCAGGCTGCCTACAAGAATCAGTGGGTTTTCCTGACATAGGCAGTGTGATGAGTTGGGTGTACTTGAGGTTGGCCAGAGTCACGGCCTCCTGTGGATTCATATTTGGGCAAGGCTAGAGCAGGGCTGTCTCTTCCATTGGGCAAGGTAGGCACTTGCCCGGGGGCCCCACGAGCACCCGGGCCCGTCTGGGCAGTCACCTACCCTGCCCAGTGAATACAGGAGCAGAGGCATTTCTTAGGCTGGGCGACAGCCCGAGGAACGGACTGTATAGAAAAGGAGGAGGAACGCACCAAGGCAGAGGGAAATATAGATGCAGGGTAGAGTGAGCATTCATTGGAACAGCAAGACTTCGGTCTGCTGTCCCACTTGTAAGTCGGAGTCCGCTCACCTCGTCCCTGCACTGCTGCCTGGCAGATCCTCATAGACACTGTGTGTAAGTACTTTACACACTCTTAGGGCATGTCCCCACTGCACGGGTTTTCCGTCCGGCGCTTTTTCCGCCCCCGGTCCGGCCGCAAAACATTGAACATGCACATTCTTCCGTCCGGTCTTCGGACGGAATCTGTGCATGTCTTTGTGGAGGGGGAGGGCTTTTCTCCGCTCATCGCCCCACCCCCACTCCTCTGCGGCCATGGGAATGGCCGCAAAACAGGGCAAATCCCCGGCTGATGTGAGCAGCAGGGGAGCTATGTGCTGCTATACTGGTAATCAGTGTCGGACTGGGGGGTCTGGGGCCCACAGGGGAGTTGATCTGGGGGGGGGGCCCACCCTTGATCTTGGGGGGCCCACCCTACTGTACGTAAAAATATTACCGGCCTCTCGGACATAAATGCGCCCATTTTACCACATAATACAGTGTGAAAAACAGAATTGTATGGTGTAGTACAATAGCAAGTGAGTCGCATATCTGTCTGTCTAGCATATCATAGACACAGGGCTAAGTAGCTCCATCCATATCCCCCTCCACCCACATACACTATCCCCCTCCACCCACATACAATATCCCCCTCCCTCCACATCCAATATCCCCTCCACCCACATACAATATCCTCCCCACCCACATACAATATCCCCCTCCACCCACATACAATATCCTCCTCCACCCCACATACAATATCCCTCCACCCACATACAATATCCCCCCCACCCACATACAATATCCCCCCCCAACCCCCATACAATACCCCCTCCACCCACATACCCCCATCCCCTCCACCCCATACACTATCCCCCTTTAAACCCCATACCATTTTCCCCCCCACCCCCATACAATATCCCCTCCACCCACATACAATATCCCCCTCCCCCCCCATACCCAAAATCCCCCCCCACCCACATACAATATCCCCCCCCAAACCAACAAATATTCCCCCTCCACCCACATAAAATTTTCCCCCCCCACCCCCCATACATAAACCCCCTCCACCCACATTCACTATCCCCCCCACCCCAAAACAAAACCCCCCCACCCAAAATACCAACCCCTTCCACCCCCCTACACTAAACCCCCCCACCCACATACACCGATCCCCCCTCCCCCCCCCCAAAACAAAATTTTTAACCCCCCCTTTTTCCCAAACCCAAAATACACTAACCCCCTCCCCCAAAATACAATATCCCCCCTTTTCCCCCCACATACAATATTCCCCCACCACCCCCCCTACCACAACATCCCCCCCCACCCCCCATTACAATATCTCCCTCCACGTTTTTCCCCCGGGCCAAACACCTCACCACCTTCTAAAATACACACCAGCAAGAAAGTAAAAGTGTAAAATCCTATCACAGGGTCAATAAGGGGGCACATGTACACTGCCCTAAAAATAATTTCCAAATATAACCTAAAAAACACCGCCATATTTGAGACCCCATAGAGGTCAGAAACCAGCTCAGGTATAACCCACAACACCACCAATAGAGACCACATAGAGGTCAGACACCCGTCGGTATAACCTACAACACCCCCACCCTTTTAGAGGGCCACATAGTGAAACAGGCCCCCAGCTCAGGTTTTAAAAACCCACAAAAACTGCCCAAAAAGAGACCACATAAAAGGTTTAGACACCAGCCCCTTTTAACCTACAACACCCCCCATATAAGACCACATAGAGGTCAGACACCCCTCAGGTTTTAACCTACAACACCCCCATTTTAGAACCACATGATAGGTAGGGGGAACCCAAAAAAAAAACCAAAGGCTTTTAAAAATATAAACCCACAAACCGCCATATAGAGACCAAATAGAGGCCCGACACCCCTCGGGGGTTTAACCTTTCAAAAACCCCCAAAATAGAGGACCCCCCATAGAGGGCAAACCATCAGGTCCAATAAAATTAAATTTAATTTCAAACACTTAAACCCAAAATTAAAGTAAAAATAAACCCCCTTTCAACCCGGGAAAATTTACCCAGTGACGTCCTATTGAAAGGGGTCGTTTCTTCCTCATGGCCTTTTCCTTATTCCCTTTTTTCTGCTTTTCCCTTTCCCCACCCCTGATGGAAATTTTTCCCCGGGCACAAAATCACCCTTTAAAAAAATTAAAACACAAAAATCTTTGGAAAAACCCCAAAATTTTTCCGCATCTTTTTACCCATTCCCCCCCTCTTACAAACTTCCCCCGGGGTCGGGGGGGGAGGGTTGGGGACAAAAGCCCATAACTTAGAAAGGGCTAGTATCCCAGGGGGGTTTTGGGGGGTGGGGGGAAAAGGGGGTAAAACCCCCCCCCGGGGATAATTTTCAGGATTTTACAGGGATTAGGGGGTCTCTTTTAGGGGGAAAACAGGCCAAATTAAGGGGCCTTTTAGATAGTTAAAACGGAAGTTTTAAGGCCTCCCTTTTGGGAGGCCCAAAAAGGCATTTGGGGTCCTTTTAGGGAGTTGGGACAGGCGTTAAGGGTCTCTTTTAGGGGTATACAGGTATTTTGGGGCCTCCTTTTGAAGTGTTTTAGGAATCCCGCCCCCCCCTTTAAACTATTTTTGTAGGAAAATCAGGGCCCCCCTTTGTAGTGGTAGGGAGGGAAAGGGGGCCCCCTTTGGTTGTTGTAGGTAGTCAGGGCCCCCCCCCTTTTTTAAATCAGGGCCCCCCCTTAGTTAGTCCCTTGGGGGGCCCCCCTTTAAAATAGCCCCGGGGCCCCCTTTTTTATAGCCAGGGGCCCCCTTTATGTTGTCAGGGCCCCCCTTTTGTATCCGGGCCCCCCTTTTTGTTTGAAGGGGGGCCTTTTTTTAGTCAGGGCCCCCCCTTTATTATTTAGGGGGGGGCCCTTTTTTGGGATCAGGGGGCCCCCTTTTTGTTTTGTCAGGGCCCCCCATAGTTTGCCAGGGCCCCCAAAAGTAGTCAGGGGCCCCCCCATAGTAGCCAGGGGCCCCCCCATAGTAGCCAGGGCCCCCAATAGTAGCCAGGGCCCCCCCATAGTAGCCAGGGCCCCCCTTTGTAAGCCCGGGCCCCCTTTGTAGTCAGGGCCCCCCCCCTAGTAGTCAAAGGGCCCCCCCATAGTAGTCGGGGCCCCCCCATTTTACCAGGCCCCATAGTAGCCAGGCCTCCCCATATAGTTGGGGGGCCCCCCAAAATTTCCAGGGTCCCCCCATAGTAGCCAGGGCCCCCCCATAGTTTTGTCAGGGCCCCCCATATAAAAAGGGGCCCCCCATTTGTAGCCCAGGGCCCCCCCAAATATCCCGGGGCCCCCTTAGAAATCAGGGCCCCCCCCCCTTTGTACCAGGGCCCCCTTAGAAGTCAGGGCCTCCCCCAGTAGTTAGGGGCCCCCCTTTGTAGTCAGGGGGTCCCCTTTGAAAAAGGGCCCCCCCTTGTACCAGGGCCCCCCCATAGTAGCCAGGGCCCCCCATTGTACCAGGGCCCCCCTTGTAGCCAGGGCCCCCAAAGTAGTTTTAGGGGCCCCTACCCCGTTTCAGGGCCCCCCATAGTACCAGGGCCCCTCCAAAAGTTGCCAGGGCCCCCTATTGCCAGGGCCCCCATAGTGTAAGGGGCCCCCATAGTAGGGCCCGGGGGCCCCCCTTTGTAGTCAAGGGGGGGCCCCCCAGTAGTCAGGGGCCCCCTTTGTTTGTCAGGGCCTCCATTTTTAGCCATGGGCCCCCTTATAGCCCCGGGGCCCCCCCTTTGTAGCGGGGCCCCCTTAGTAGTCAGGGCCCCCCCTTAGTAGCCAGGGCCCCCCATAGTAGCCAGCCCCCCCCACCTTTTGAAATTTAGGGGCCCCTTTAGTAACAAGGGGGCCCCCCCAAAAAAGGGCCCGGGGCCCCCCCTTTGTAGCCAGGGCCCCCATAGTAGAAAGGCCCCCCATAGTATCCAGGACCCAAACCCCCATAGCCAGGGCCAACCCCTAGTAGCCAGGGCCCCCCCCTTAATTTGTCAGGGCCCCCCCCCAAATTTGCCCCGGGGGCCCCCCCCCTTAGTTTGTCAGGGGCCCCCCCCCCTTTTTGTCAAGGGCCCCCCCCCCCCCTTTGTAGTCAAAGGGGGCCCCCCCTTTGTTGCCAGGGCCCCCCCCCCCTTAGTACCTGGGCAACCCCCCCCCTTTGTAGCCCCGGGCAAACCCCCCCCCCCTTTTGGTTTTTGCCCTTTGGGGACCCCCCCCCCTTTTGTTTGCCTGGGCAAACCCCCCTTTTGTAGTCAAAGGGGGCCCCCCTTAGTATCAGGGGCCCCTCTTAGTATCAGGGGCCCCCCCTTTGGAAACCCGGGGCCCCTCTTAGTAGTCAGGGGCCCCTTTTGTACCAGGGGCCCCCCCTTTGTAGCCGGCCCCCCCCCCCCTTAGTAGTCGGGGGCCCCCCCCCCCCCGTTTGTCGGGGCCCCCCTTAGTAGTCCGGGGCCCCTCTTCGTTGTCCGGGGCCCCCCTTTTGTAGCCCCGGGCCCCCCCCTTATGCCAGGGGGCCCCCCCCTTTTTAGCCAGGGCCCCCCCCCTTTAGTAGCCAGGGGCCCCCCCTAGTAGCCGGGGGCCCCCCCTTGTAGCCAGGGGCCCCCCTTTTTGTACCCGGGGCCCCCCCCGTTTCCAGGGGCCCCCTTAGTACCTGGGCCCCCCCCCCCTTTTTAAACCTGGGAAAACCCCCCCTTTTTTTTCAGGGCCCCTTTAGTTTCAGGGGCCCCCCTTAAAAAGTCAGGGGCCCCCCCCTTTGTAAATCAGGGCCCCCCCCAGTAGCCCCGGGGCCTTTTCTTTTGTTGTCCCGGGGGGCCCCCTTTTTTAGTCAAGGGGGGCCCCCCCTGAGTGTCAGGGGCCCCCCCCCCCTAGTAAACCAGGGGCCCCCCCTGTTTGCCCCGGGGGGCCCCCCCTTTGATAGTTTTAAAAAAAAAAAAAAAAAAAAACCAGCCCTTAAATGGCTCCCGGGCCCCCCCCCGCTCCCGGGTCCCGGCAGGTCCCGTCCCCCCTCGAGCCCCCGCCGGCTCCGTACGGGGCCCTGCATAGGCGGCCCCCGGTGAAGTGACGTCAAACCCCGCCGCCTACGTCACCAAAAATAGGGGCCGGGGGCCCGGCAGGGTGAAGGCCCCAAAGGCTTCAGCCCCGCCGGGGGGTTTTACGGACGCGGCTAGTGGGGGCTGTGCTTCCCCCTGACAAACCCCCGGGAGCCCCGGGAGTCCGGGGGGCATTAGTCCCCAAACCCCCCGGGGTTGGGCTCTGGGCGTTCGGGAAACCCCGGGGCCCCGGGCTGTCCAGTGACCGGGTGCCCGCCCGGCCGGGCCCCGGGGGAGGCGAGGGATCCTCCCGGGGGCCCCCAGCGGCCGGGGGGGCCCACCCGGGGGGTTCCGGTCCCCCGGGGGCCCCCGTCCGAGCCCTGGAAAAGAAAAATGTGGACAGATCCAGCTCCCGTCCTAAGGGAAGGCTCCTTTACCCCATCCCCCCCCCCACCCCAATCAGATTCCCCCCAAAGGGCCCGATTTGGGAATTGTTTGTTAATTTCTTGGGCAAACTTTATTTGTACTTTAATGGGAGCCCAAAATTTTCAGGCAGGAGGGGGAAGGGGCCCGCTCAGGCCCACACAAGGGCCCCTGGAACAACTGTTTACTTCTTCCCTTTTCATTACAACCCCGGGGGTAAAATTCCGTTTTGGGAAACCCCCAAAAGGTATTTTTTAAATTTGAAGCACCCGCATTTTTTTGGGGCGTTTTTTGGTTAAAGTAGTGGTTGGATTTCAAAATTACTGGCAGCCCTTTTATGTGGGCTGGGCCCGGGGGAAAACCCGGGGAAGATTCAAAGAGAACCCGTGCTGTGAGATTGCAGCCCTGGATTTTCTATTGAAGGGCTTCACAACACTAGGTTCAAACCCCGATTTTTGTTTTTGGGGTTTTTTCAAAATGGAGTTTTCACTCCTTTTTACAAGCGCTTTTTATATCAGTCTCGGGGCTGACAGGACGGACCCAAAAGACGGATCTAAACAAAATTTTTAATGAATTATAAATGGGTACCCATGAGAAAAAACCCAGCAGCGTTCTCATTTCGGGGGTCGCCGCTTTCTTTTTCTTCCCGGGTTTTGTCTTTGGGAAAAAAATTGACATGCAATTCTTTCAAAGACGGATCAAAAAAGGCAGGAGGGAAATGGGGCCCGCAGCGATCTCTATTTTGAACGTCGCTGCCGTCTTTCCTCATAGTCCCCCAGTGAAAAATCCCCACGCTAATTGTTTTTGATCCTTTTCTGGATTGTCCCGTCGGGGCCCGAGACGGATAAAAAAGCACTTATAACACGGGAAATTAAAAAACCCCCCGTGGAAAAAACCCATTTGATTCCCATAAATTCGAAAGGGAAACCTGTTGGGTGTGTAGACAGCCCTTTGGGCAAAGTCCCCATGGCAGGGTTTTCGGAAAGTTTTTTCAGGCGGTTTTTGGTTTTTTCCCCGGGCCGCCTGAAAGGTTTTTTTTGTCCTGTGTCAGTGAGAAAGGTTAAAAATTTTGTTCAAAAAGGGACATTTTTTTGGGGAAACCCAAAAAAAAAAGTTTTTTTAACCCAAAAATGTAAAATATTCCCGGGGGTGGTTGTTTTTTGGTTGGGGGGGGCCCCAAAGCAATCTTTCCTTGCCCAGGGGCCCAAAAAAACCGTTAAAAAACCCGGGCCCGGGCTGGGCATTTGGATTTTAAATTTTTTTAGGGCCCTTACCCTGCTGTGCCCAGGGAAACCCCAAATTTTTCAGATGGCCCTGTTTTTTGGTAAAAATTTTTAATTCCCGTTTCAATGGGTTAGAAAGGACAAACTGTCCCTTTCAATCTGGGTTGGTCATTCTTTAGACTCTTTCCACTCCAGTGTGGCCAGCACCAAACGGGTTACAGAGACCATTCTTTATGTTTTAAGCTTTAAACCAGTTTTCCCCGTGACTACTAATGCCCAAAATATATAACCCCAGTTGTATTGGAAGGCAAATCCCATGAATTTTTGGTCAAAGTTTACAATTGTTAGGTTCTCAATAAATCTCAATAAAAACTTTCCCTTAAACCCCCCCCAAACCCCCGGTTTCCCTTTTTGTAACTGTCCAAATTGTTGAGTCTCCCCTCACTGTTTTGTAAGTAAACATTTAAAAGCACAGAAGGTGAACTATGTTTATATACCGCTCTTCACTTGAATTCAATTACTTCCATTCTGTGTCAGGTATAATAGTTTCTAGGGTAGATATTAGTTTTACAATATAAAGGAAGCCATTGTGGCCCCATAAGGGAAATCCTAAAAACAAAAAAGGGTCCTGCTGAATCCACCATTGTATTTGAAAACACATTTCGGCTTAAATATCTGCACGTAGGATATAAAAAATTAAAAACCTTAACCCCTCAATGACTAAGCCTTTTCTTTTTGTTATTTGTCCTCCTCCCCTCTCCCCTCCCCGGCCTTCCAAAACTCATAGATTTTTTTGGCATCTACCTAGTTGTATGAGGAAACAATATGTAATTTTTATGGTGCCATTGACCATATCATATAATGTACTAGGAAACCCCCCAAAAATTGTAAGTGGGGTAGAATATAAAAAACAGCGTAATTGTGCCACTTTTGCAAGGGTTTTGTTTTCACTTTTTGGCATAAATAATGTGTTATCTGTATTCTGCAGGTCGGTGCGATTCTAGTAATACCAAATACGAAGAGTTTTTGTTATGTTTTAGTCCTTTTTTAAAAGTAGAAACAGTCTCTATTTTCAATCTTTGTGCTGGAGCGCCATTTTCTGTGACAAATAACTTTTTTATTTTTCCATCTATGGACGTGAGAATAGCGAGAATAGTTGTTATTGGTATTATTTAGGGATAGATGCAACTTTATTTTATTTTTCTGGGAATGTGAAATAAAACAAAAAAGAAGCTATTTTGTCATGGTTAATTTTTTTTATTTTACAATGTTCACAGTACAGGATAAATGATATTAAAATTCATCCTGACATGTACGCAAACCTCATAATCAACTACAAAAAACGTCTGACTGCTGTGAATGTCAACAAGGGTTTTGTCACCGAGTATTAAGTCTTGTTTGCCAGAGGGATCAAATACTTATTTCTCACTGCAAAATGCAAATACATTTATACAATATAATTTTCTGGATTTTGGATATTCTATCTCTCAATGTTAAAATTAACCTACCCTTAAAATTATAGACTGTTTGTCAGTGGGCAAATTTACACAATCAGCAAGGGTTCAAATAATTATTTCCTTCACTGTATACTTATAATCCCTTTAAGGTACTTGACTACTAGGGGGTGTGATCACTTGTACATCCTTCTGCATTATATTAATAATGCAGAAGGCTCTACCAACATGGCACTCAAATTCTGTCTGCCATTGCGACTGCTCCAATCCCTGCTGTTAGCGGTGGGTGTCAACTGTAATTAACAGCTGGCACCCACCGTGTATTGAAGAGGCACAGCAAGGGAGCCCGCTTCATAATCCCTTACCGGCATTATGGTGTAGGTTAACGTCAAATGTCAGCAAAGGTTTAATATAAATTAAGAATCCCCAGTACAACAGTGTCCAGGGCAGGCTAAATTGCACTCAGGGCGAGGTGAAGAAATTTTGCCCCCCCCCCCCCACCGTAACATAATGCGCCACGATGCAACATTGTTGCATCACCATCAATCACAGCCAATATATACAAAAAGCTTTAACACATTGTGCTACGTATAAAACGGCAATAGTCATACAGTTACCAAATAACATTGCTACACAAAACCAGAATCCCAGGCTAATAGTACCAGTGTCCTACTAAGACCACAAATCACCAGCAGATAGTGACCGAATAATACTGCCACACTATGACCACATATCACCAGCTCATGGTGACCGAATAAATATGCTACACTATAACCACATATCAACACCACATAGTGATTAAAGGGGTTGTCTCGCTACAAAGATTAGCTTTCAAATTGTAGGGAACACAAAATAAAGACATTTTCCAAATATATTGCTTTGTTCCTCTGTTTTCCCTAAGGAAATACAAGTGAATTTATGACCTCCCTGGCTATTTCAGTTCCCTCAGTAAGGGACCTGTAAACAATTCTCCCCCTGCTGTTTGTTGGATGAGATAACAGTGAGTGACTTCATCATACAGGTCACAGCAGTGTCCTGTGCTGTTCAGCAGTAAAAAGCTTGATTTATGTAAAATAAACAGAACTGTAATTAGGGCTTTTGTTTTGGGATCAGATAAGAAGTCCTGTATAGTATTTGAGAAGCTAATCTGATCTAATTAGCATCTGAAAGCACAGCACTACATGGAGCTGTACAAGCACAGAGCTGTATGCAAATGAGTCAGTCTGAACCAGGAAGTGACAGAGTATTTCATTCATGCATTCTCTGAAACTCTGAAGGGAGACAACTCCTTTAAATAATACTCCACAACATAACCATGTATCACCACCACATAGTGCCCGAATAATACTGCCAAACCGTGACCTCATATCACCACCACATAGTTACATAATAATACACCACAGCATTACTGAATATAAGCCATTATAGTACAATCAATATTACCGGCATACAGTGACCATACAGTTGTGGATACCCGCTGTACACAGGCTCTGCAGACATATAAATGATTACAGTAAAGTTACATCCAGGCACTTACAGGAGACGTCTCTGAAGAGTTGTTCTCTTTTTCTTCTTCGTCTTCCTCTGTCGAAGACGCCATGACGTCTTCTCCCGGCCACAACTCTTCACTGCAGATGTTACAAAACAAACACCTTAGACTCCTCACTTTATCAGCACTTCTCTACCAATTCCTATCTGTGTACAAACTCCCCATCTATAGCGCCCCAAGTGGTAATAATTATCCCCTTGTGTCCCAAACTGTAAAAGTGCAGAAGGTACACTCCCAAACTAGGTAGGTAGTCCTCAATAAAGTAGGTGTATAGCCCCCCATTAGGTAGGTAAACCTATAGTTCCCCCAATAGGTATGTATCTCAGTCCCCTATTAAGCGGATAGGTAGTTATATAGGCCCCCTAATAAGTAGAAAAATAGATCCCTGTTATGTAGGTATATAGGCCCCTGTAGGTAGTTATTTGCCCCCTGGTAGCCAGTCAGTTAGTTGTCCTCTGTAGCAGGTAGCAGCCCCCTGTAGCCAAATAAGCAACCCCCTGTAGCCATGTAATACCGCCCCTGTAGCCAGATAGTAGCCCCCTGTAGCCATGTAATACCCCCCCATAGCCATATACTTGCCCCCTATATCCAGTAGTCCCCTGTAGCCATGTAACACCCCCCTGTAGCCAGGTAGTAGCTCCCTGTGGCCCGGTAGTTGTCCCCTTTGGCCAAGTAGTTGTCCCCTGTGGCCAGATGGTAGCCTAGCCCCCTGTGGCCAGATAGTTGCCCTCTGTGGCAAGATAATAGCGTAGCCCCCGGTAGTCCTATAGTTGCCCCTGTAGCCAGATAGTAGCCTTGCCCCCTGCAATCATATAGTTGCCCCTGTAGCCAGATAGTAGTCTAGCCCCTTGTAGTCATATAGTTGCTCCTGTAGCCAGATAGTAGCCCAGCCCCATGTAATCATATAGTTGCCCCTGTAGCCAGATAGTAGTCTAGTCCCCTGTAGTCATATAGTTGCCCCTGTAGCCAGATAGTAGCCTAGTCCCCTGTAGTCATATAGTTACACCTGTAGCCCGATAGTAGCCTAGTCCCCTGTAGTCATATAGTTGCCCCTGTAGCCAGATAGTAGCCTTGCCCCCTGTAGTCATATAGTTCACCTGTAGCCGATAGTAGCTAGCCCCTGTATCATATAGTTGCCCCTGTAGCAGATAGTAGCTGCCCCTGAATCAATAGTTGCCCCTGTAACCAGATAGTAGCCAGTCCCCTTTTAAATCATATATGTTACCCCTGTAGCCAGATAGTAGCCTTGCCCCCTTAGTCATACATTTTTCCTTTTGGCCAAATATATTTTGCCCCCTGAAGTCATATAGTTCCCCCTGTAGCCAGATAGAGCCTTGCCCCCCTGTAGTCATATAGTTGCCTCGTAGCCTAAAATTTACCCTTTGCCCCTGTAGTCATTATTGCCCTGACCAGAAGTAGCCTTGCCCCCTGTAGCATTTAGTTCCCCCTCTGTCCCCAATAGTCCTTCCCCCCTTACCATATAGTATCCCCTATAGCGAACGATAATAATAAAATAAAGACTTACCTCACCAGAAGCCCTGCAGCGCGTCCAGGTCCAGAGCCGGGTTCAGTGTAAGCGGCGTGACATCATCACGCCGCTTACACCCACCGCAGGGGCCGCGTGAAGGCTGTGCGCCCCCTGCGACCTGCTGTGTATTATCACGCCACTGACCTGAACAACAGGGAGGAGGCAGGACGGATCCGTCCTGACTCCCCCCGTACCACACGCACAGCATGTGCAGCGCTGACTGACTCTATGCGGCCGTCTTAAAAGGGCTGCCAAGACAAGGCGGCCCAGGCGGGCGGGGGCGGGCGGCCGTGGCGCCCCCTTCAGGTGAACGGAGCCTCGCCCGCCCCTAAAGCCCCCACCCAAAAAACCCCCGTTTAAAATTTTCTTCATCCTACCCTTTCCCCACTCTCCCAGATAAGCGACACACCTGGCCGGCCACATGATGTATAAAGCCTCACTGACATGTTTCTCATACTTTTTTTCTGTCAGAATACATGAAAAATTGACCCACTTTTTGTCACTATAGTTTACATCTTTTCCCTCGTGTGCTTTTTTCCAAAATCAATATAAGAAAAAATGGCGAAAAACCATAAACAATTACTCCGTAATGTCAAAAGCAAATCTGAGTTTTATTTTTTTGCTACAATTTTCATACAAGGGGCCTTTAAGGCAGACAATTTTTTAATTCACGTAATTGTTATTTTTAATAAACATACTTGTACGAAAACAGTACCTTATTTATCTTTGTTTTCGTTATAAAAGAAATGGTGGGTGGCTTTAAAGGGGTTTTTTCCACTGTGGGAGTTTCACACCCGCTTTAAAATCACATACACGTTTTAGGCTGTGGGCGGGGCTATACATGATTGACACATCAGTTTCCCTGTTTCCCACTATTCCCCTTTTCACGACGAGGGAGTGAATTTAAAAAATGAAATGGGGCAAAGCTAAGAGCTCTAAAGGTGTTTACTTAGCAAAAGAAAAGCTTTCAAAGGGCTGTTACTGAGAAAATAAAAGGTTTATTCACCAGGTCGAAGTGAATACGATGGGAGGGGGAGAAAAAAAATTTTTTTATCTCCTAGAAAAGAAAAAATCAAAAATGCTAAGTATTTTGAAAAGGGCTTTAATTTTCTGTCCCCACATTTAAAAGCTAATCACTGAGTGGAAAACCCTTAATATGAAGCATAGTAAAGTTAATCCTATATCTGCACCATCAACAGCAAGTGTATTCCGGCACACAAAACCTGACTCTTATAAAAGTTTGGGGGGTACAGGTAAAAACTTCAAAACAAAGTAATTAAATATTTTCAATAGTTTTCCACATAATCATTCACCAATTACTGGCTCAAAAAAGGATGTTTATAGCGTGTTGTCTAGGGATACAACCTGTTTTCAGCTTTCTAGTCAGACATGCTCAGTTCCAGCACTAAGAAGGAGTTACAGTATGTTCCATGAACAAGAGGGGGGAAGGGGAAATTTAAATAGTAACTAATGTGAGAGACCAGGCCACACTGTTAAACAAGGGGGGGCCCGCTACCACCGGCAGCTACTCCCCCCCTTGCTTCACAGGAATGGTAGAAAGAACAGGCTGTAGGCCTGTCCTTTCAATATAAAGTATCTCAAATTGTATGTCGACTCGCAGGGAAATTTGAAATGTACAGGGAAAAGAGAAGCTATGCCTCGCTCCCCAAAATGCACTAGCATGGGCCTTGCTGTTCCAACCTGGGGCCTCAGGCCTGAAGCACCAGGCTTGGGGCCAAGAGCAAGCGGACACGCTTGCAGGAAATTAAAAATGCCTTAAAAAAAAATTCCTTCTTCCTCCCCCATTATTTTGGTTTTTGGCCAAATAAAAATTTTTGGTTCCAAATTTGCTAAATCAGGTAAGGTTTATTCTGATTCATGTCAGATATGAGAAAAACTTGCAGAAAAAAGGAAGTTTCTTATGAACTTAACTACTGGGAGCCCCTATCTACCTAGCTTCTGGGGGTATTCTAACTACCTACCTACAGAGGGCCCCTCTCTACCTACCTAGCTTCTGAAGCCCCTATCTGCCTACCTACCTACTGGGGGCCCCTACCTATCTACCTACCTACTGAGGGCCTTTATCTACCAACCTTCTTACAAGGGGGTTACTATCTACATACCTACCTACTGGGGGCCCTTATCTACCTACTTGAGGGACTCTAGCTACCTACTAGGTGCCCCTATCTATCTACTGGGGCCCCCCTAAACCCACCACCTTCTGAGGGCTCAAACTACCTTTGGGACCCTAATACCTACCAAGGGGGGCCCCTATATAACTATTTACCTACTGGGGCCCCTATTTAAGTACTTGCTAGAGCCCTAATCCTAAAAGGGGTTTTTAACTACCTGGGGGGGGTTCCTATTTTCCCACCAAACCCACGTGGGACCTACCACCACTGGGGAAACTAAACTACCACTACCTTTTGGGGGGCCCCATATACCTACCTACAAAAGGGTGTCCTATATACCCATTTACCTACTGGGAGCCCATTATAAGTAACTACTTACAGGAGGGCTAACTACCTACCGAGGGGACATATATACCTAGTTACCAAGGGCCCTACCTACCTAACTACCAGGCACGATGGGGACTACACATAAACCGCGTAAATACTTCCCCAACACACAGTAAATTTTTCCTACCAGTTGACTCGGTCAGACGCTATTTACCTATTAATACCCTGAGAAACAGGAACACGCGGTGTAGCACAACAGCTTACAAACGTATCAACTATTCCCACTATTCCCAGAACACAGATTAATAAAGATCTACTGGGCAAGCGTGCTGCAGAGCTGACAGCACTGAGAAGGGGTTTTTCAAGTCCCCCCTGGACTGTTTCCTTGGGGGGTTTTCTTTTGGCCTGACACAATGTGGGCCCAAACTCAGGGTCAACGGCCCAAGGGGAATAGGGGAAACCCTCGGTAGGCCCTTGAGCATTATGACCTGAAATAGTTTTTTAACTGCATATACATCCTTGAAAGAGACAGAAAATCAGAGCGACAAGAGGGAAAAAGCAAGAGGCAGCATATTGGAGACATGTACTTTCATTTACAGTAGCTATAGGTTGGGCCCCTAAAATAACTTCAAATGTGAGCCTCAGTATCAGACCAACTGGTGGGCCCCTAGACTCAACTTTACCTGTGGGCCTAAGACTCCCCAAACCGACACTGCCTAAACGAATCTAACTACAGGCCTGATAAGAGTCTCAAATAGCTGGCATGCGCTCTTACTGACCCAGGTCTACTTTGGACTAGCAACTGGTCATAGTTTCTGGATGAGGAGCTCCTCTGTCAGAGTTCGGTACCAAAGATGGCAGCAACTCCTCTCTGCAACTGGATTCGGCACAACGTCTGCTCTGTCTCTACGTCCTTGTCTCCAACTGCAATGACCCAGCAAATGAATCTCTCCTCTCTCAGCAGGATTCAGTCACCAGTTAGTACAGCTACACTCCACAGCAGCAAGGGGGCCTGGAGGAATGATTCTTAATGTGGATTCTCTGTCTGCAGTCTCTCAAGTCCATCTCTTGCTCTCTAAGATGGCTGCTGCTGCAGACCGCCCTCCCCCTAGCTAATGTGTCTTCAATTACACACAGGTTAAACTTTTGCAACAGCAGCATCTAGTGGCCAAACAGCAGAATGCAGCATGTCAGTTTGTAATCATTACTTATACATAAGATTATAGTTCCCTGGATAAAGACAACGAGGCTGTTCCACCATCCCACAGCCCGGCACTGAGGAGGAGCACATGGGGGGCAACAAGTGACAAAATATGTCAATTATACATGTTTTGGATGTGGGATTAGTGTTACACTGTTGTACTGTGTGTAATGACCCTGCTGTCCGCTTTCAAGTTTTGTGTCCAATCATCAGAATACCCCTTTAAACATATTGGGCCTTATATATGAAAAACTGTCAAGTAGTAGGGCTATGTCTCCACTGCATAGAAAAACGTCAGTTTTTTCAGTGTTTTCCGTTTTCTAAAAACGTTGAAAAAACGCCTGTAAAGATGTCCCATTAGAACACTATAGTAAGAAGCGTCCGTGGGTGTGCTCCGACGTTGTCCGTCTTTTGAAACATGTTGTCAAAAATTTACTGTTGGAGTCTATGTAAAACACCGAACGTTTTTTGGCGGATTTTGCCACTAAGATACGGTTTAGGAAAAAAAAAATTTTTATGCCGCCAAAAAGTTATCTCGCTTTGTCGCTAAAAAACTTTTGTTTAAGATTTGGCGGTAAAATACTTTTTTACGGATTTTGGTGCTAATAAAGCTATCTCGCTTTTGCCGCTAAAAATCAATTTTTTCATGGATTTTGCCACTAAAAATCCATATTTTCATGGATTTTGCTGCTAAAAATAAATTTTTTGTACACATTTTAGCGCTAAAATCTGGTTTTATGGATTTTGGCTAGTGTTTGAGCGGATTTGGCGTTGGCTATCAGATCGTTCGATAGTGCGATAGTCGGCCGCTATCGATAAGGTTTTTCGATAGTGACATAGATTATGAGCGATTAGCCATTAAAAGTCTATGGGAAGAGCAACAACACTTCATTATAACCCCAAACAGGGCTGGAGAGCTGAAATTAACAGCCACAACAAGTCAAATGGATACGTGCTACATCTGTAGCAACACACTTAGGTTTAAAAAATTCACAGAAAAAAAGTCACAACCATTTACTATCCCTGTCATGTACACAGCCTGACCCTTAACCTGCAATAACCCACAAATTAAAAAGTGCCAAAGGCAGTATGATTTGAACATCATTTTACTTGAAACTGGACCATTGAAATCCCTGTCCTCTGGAACGCAGCAGAGCCCCAAACATGCTACCGCGGGCGATCAAGCACATTCACAATCCCTCACAGTTTTAAGAGGGCCCTGAAAATACATCTTCTCATCCTGGGCCTACAAGATCCCTAACTGCTATCACACACTGTCACTCCCTACACTAGGGCACTCACAGGCACTTATCTGTATATAGATTACTGTCAGGGTGGGCTTGGTCACCCATTTCTATGTAAACCAACCTCTTATTTATGTAACATGGCTGGACCATAGTCAACGAGCACTTCCCTTAACTTTCGTCTCACCCATACACAAATAGATTGTAAGCTCTCGCGAGCAGGGTCCCTCATACCTCGGTCTCATTTGTAAGTTCTTTTAAGTGTAATGTCTGTATCGTTACACCCTCTAATTTGTAAAGGCTGCGGAATTTGTTGGGCGCTATATAAATAAAAAAATTTATTATTATTATTATTTATGACCCCCACATTTAAAAGTGCCGACAAAAGAGTCTTTCAACCCCATTTAGTTTCACTGACATTGACTATACCTGTCCTGACGCAGCATGACATTAAACCAGCTGGACCCCCAATTAAAAAAGTGCCGGGAAAAGGAGTCTGGTTTGTCTGTATCTGTTATGTTATCCGTAAAATACACGGTATTTATTTTGCACCTTTTCAATTCACCTGTGGTGACTATAAATTGCTGTTTTTAGATTTACGTGATCTGCGTCGAATGAACAAAGCTGGTGCGCAAAAGTCAAAAAAACACGTATTCAGCGTTATTTTTCGTATGATACTCTATTTTGCAACAAACAACCTGTGCTGACTACAAGAATTGCTGGTTTTTGTAATTTAAGTGCAAGTTGGGTATAAATCAACTGTCACAGGTTAATGGGTAAAATTGAAACACCTATCTGAAATGTATACTGATAATACAAAGTGGAAGTTTTGCACCTCAACAAAGAGACCTGCAGTTACCTAGAAATGAATGTATCCAAAATAAGTTCAGGCTGCCAATATCCCAGGAAATATTTCAATAGCAAACTGTTATAATAAAGATATTCCACTACAATGTCTACAGTAAGTCTTGGTGGAACTTTATCAGTGTTCTTTATAGATAGAGCTTGTCTGTGTTTTCTCCCGCGGGGCCCCCCCCCTTGCTCCCACCCGCCGTGAATTTACAGCGGTAGAATGCTGCTTTATAAATTCTCTAGCTAACTACATAAAATCTTCAATCTCTAAATCTAACTAAATTGGAATGGAACAACAGCTAATAGTAGAGGTTTCTCTGTGCAGAAATAGACTAATTTCGCTGACAGTTTGGCCACAGGCAGAGCTGCAGTCCTATCCCTATGAGACGCTGAGAGACACTGAGGGCTGAAACAGGAACCTCTGTTCTATGTAAAACGAGGTCGAGGATTTTTCCAGCCAATCGCAACCATACACATCCAGTCAAGACGTCGCACACCACATCTCACCCTGACTCTATTCTGTAATCTCATTTGCTGGCCGGCCAAATTACAGGAAGCGCCGAAAAGCGCATCTTAATAGATGATGCACAGATTTTAACTTCAATATCGCGTTATACATTCACAAACGCACACCATTAAAACCTTGCGCGCTTTTCAGCCAAAGAACGAACAAAATACGCTCAACACAACTTAAGGCGCAAAAGAATCTGTGTTTCTACGTGATAATTGGGCGACTAATAATTTTTATCTCGGCTTATTGCTGAATACAAATTTCAAATTTTTATCTACAGATTTTGCCGCTAAGAAATCCTTTTTACTGATTTTAGCGCTAAAATCTGTAAAAAAAAAGAATTTTTGCGGCAAAAGAGAGAACATTATTAACGCCAAAATCCGTAAAAAAAAAGTATTCAAGCGCTAAAATTCGTAAAAAAAAAAGTATTTTTAGCGAAAAAAAGCTAATTACTTTATTAGCGCCAAATTTTGCAGACAAAAGCGAGATAACTTTATTGCAAAATCCGTAAAAAAAGACTACAAGATGACATAAATGCAATGATGTGCTTTACATCCCCTTTTGTAGGGTGGAGTTACATCCAATGGCTTGATTTATGCATACATTGAAAACCAGACTTGAAGGCAAGCAAAAAACGATGATAAAAAAATACAAATCGTGGCAAAAAACGATCATTTTTTTCAGCAGCTTTTGACAGGCAGTGGTCAAAAAAATTAGTTTTATGAACTTTTTTAGGACTTGGTTTTCAGGTTGTTTTTTGTCCACTGCAGGGTAGACGGAGCCTAAGCCTGCTTTTTAGTCCCAGTCCAGCCCTCTGCTCTACCAAAGAACCTCTGACACCTTCTGTGCCCCCTTCCTCCACACTGCTCCTGACACCTTTTGTGCCCCCTCTCTCCACAGCACCCCTGACACCTCCTATGCGCCCTCCCTCCACAGTACCTCTGCCACCTTCTGTGCCCATCCTCTCCGTAGAGCCTCTGCTACATCTGTGCCCCCTCTCTCCATAGAGCCTCTGCCACCTTCCGTGCTCCCTCTTTCCACAGCACCCCTCACACTTTCTGTGCCTCCTCCCTCTAAAGCGCCTCCCTTCACAGACCCTCAGTACAATCTGTCTGCCTCCCCCCATCCTGCTTTCCTAGGGTATGTAAGCATCAGGCCCGGATTGCCCATAGGGGTCCGGGCCACAGAGCCGGCTCGGATCGCCTGCTGAGGGGGCTGGTGTTTCCCCCCGGCGAGCCCCGAGTAAAAGGGCCCGGTCGGGTGGCGCAGTCAGGGGCCGTAATGGTCGCATTGCGACCGGCCCGGGCCGGGGGGCCTAGGCCCTGTATTCACACTTCATTTCCAAAATTTATTTTTATTTTTTCTTTGGGGGAACCCGGGGTTTTTTTTTCCCCCAAAAAGGCCGCGGGGGGGGGGGACCCATTTAAACCCCTTTGGGCTTGGGGGTTAAAATTTTATTCCCAAAGCGTACAATACGTTTCGTTTTGTATGTCCGGGGAGGGAGGATTATCCATAGTTCTCTATGAGCCCTTTGGGGATTACTGTAATGCTGGGGGGCTTTTCGCTCGTATTAGAGCGCAGTACCAAGAAATACGTGGCAAATGAAACACCGAAATTAGGGCCAGGAAATCCCCTTAAAAGTTGGCCCAAAAAAACCAGAAAAAATGGGTTTTCTCGGGGCAACCATCTTTTAAAGTTTATCTATGATGCAGAGGCTGGAAGAAAATTAAAACCCCATACTCCCCATACATTTGATCCAGCGATGGCCCCCTGGTTACATGTGCACACCGTCTGAACATGATTTCAGGTGGTGTCCATTTAAAAATAAAAAAGGGGTTTTTGGAAACCCCTTTTAAAAGCTAGTATATAGATCCCAGCTTGTCCTTTATAGTGAGCATGCACAGATCAGCCAAAGCCCTCGCTTCTCCATTGCCTTAGAAACGTCCATAAAAAATAGACTGCAAAAAAAAAAAAGAAATCAGAATGCCCTGAAATGGGAGCCTGTCAGTATAGATGATGATAAGATGATGATAATATGATGCTCGAGGCTGCATTGTGTTTGTTGATCCCTGTGCAGTCACGGCACTCGTCTTGGCCGATCACTTCCTTTGTTCTGCTATTCATGATCCCTGTAGAGATCCGGTTACCCCTGGCTACAGTAAACAGAGCGGCAAATGTGTGTGCACTTCATCCTCCACAACACAACAGAAACCTCTCCTCTGCACCTATCACACACACAGTCCTGCAGCCCTCAAGGAACTTTCTGAGAACTTTTCGCAGGGTTTCTTCAATAAGTTTTTTGAGTGGTTTTTTTTCCTAAAATGGGCACCAGGGCAGATCCCAATCAGAAGAGCCACCTCCGCCGGGTACAGGATGCCAGACAGAACCACGACCAAACTGACGTCTACGTCCACCGTCTCTTTAAGTAAGTCGCAACCTGGGGTGCGACAGATCAAGACATTGTCTGATAAGGAAAAGCAATCCTGGGGCGACGCGGTCAGAAAGGACCACGTATGGAGAGAGTTTGTAGAAGCGGAGAGACGAGGTGAAAAGCAATGGTGAGTTACTGATTTATATTACACTTAGCAGTCGTTCACTTCGGTCGAGTTCTGTTCAGTCATTCATAGATTTTATCTGTTCCCGGGAAAGCTGGATGACAATCTAAACACAATTATAACTATTGTAGGATAACCACCCAGCTTTACTAGAACTCTGACTGACAAATCTGTGTAGATACGTAGCCAACAGAATGGATTGTTACATTAAAAGCTGTGGATGTATTTGTTCGCACCTATTTTTCGGAGGAAAACAGATATAAAAATCTGCCGCTATAGAAATTGTATAACAAAGTTATGTACAGTAGATTTTTCAAACACTGAACAGAACATGATATCATTTTCAGATAGGAGCAGGCCCCACTTCTAGCACCTATCTCAAGAATTGGGGGATCCCTTGTCCCCATTTGTGACACAGCTACACAGAACGGAGGTGTTCTTGCATGTAAGGCTATGTCTACACTGTACATTTCCAAATGCAAGGAAAGAAAGCAGTCTAAACTCACCCTTCGTCGATTCATTAGTTGCACCTGTTTACTCCAGCTGAACTCCCGGCAGCTAGCACTATTAGGCTAGGTTCACACGGTGTATTTGCAGGGCGTAATTACGCCCCGCAATTACTCCGTGTGACCGGGGGCAGGGCGGGAGCGGGGGACTGAGCAGGGGGCCGGCAGATCGCCGGCCCATATACTTGAATTACCAGCGGCGCGTATTTGCGGCTAGTAATTCACATGTCAAGGAGACGCAATCCATAGTTCTCTATGAGAACTGTGAATTACCGTAATGAATGGGCCGTTTTCGGCCCATAATAGGCGCACTCCGGCGCGTAATTACGGGGCCGAAATCGGCCCATTTTAAGCCGTGTGAACATGCCTTAGGGCATGTCCCCACGGCAAGGGTTTTCGGCCGGTTTTTCAGCCGGTTTGTGGTTTTTCAGACCGCCTGAAAAACCGGCCGAAAATGAGCACAATTGTGCTCTATGGAAAACCCGTGTAGCAGTCCCCACTGCACGGGTTTTTCCGTCAGACGTTTTGCCCGCCGGCGGTCCAGCGGCAAAACATTGTAGAAGCACAATCTTCTGTCCGGTTTCCCCACGAAGATGTGCTTCTCAAAGGGAGGAGGGAGGGCTGTTCTCCGCTCATCGCGGAGAAAAGCCGTCCCCCCCCGCAGCCGTAGGGACGGGCGCAAAACAGGACAAATACCGGCCGGCAAACCGGCCGGTATTTGTCCTGTGCCGTGTAAACGCGCCCTTACACGCCCGGTCCACTGGCTCCCGGCAAAGAGCCCAACAAACTAGATACGAAAAAATTCAAGAATGGTCTAGCGTATAGTGCAAAGATCATGCTGCTTTTATTAAATGCATATTGGTAGAGGGTACAGAGAAATCTCCAACGCGTTTCGGGCTATAAGCAGAGCCCTTGTTCACGGTGACCGTGAACAAGGGCTCTGCTTATAGCCCGAAACGCGTCGGTGGATTTCTGTGTACCATCTGCAAATATGCATTTAATAAAAGCAGCACAATTTTTGCACTATACGCTGGACCATTCTTGAATTTTTTCGTATCTAGTATGTCTACACTGCTATGTTAAAATGGTGTCTGAAATCAGACGGTATTTTAACATCACCGTTCCGCGTTTTTAGCCATGGGTTTGCGTCAAAAAACACCTTCGGTTTTCAGATTTCGGATACACAGAAGTGTACTAGAATCTGCCATGTTCTATTTTCCAGCGGTTTAGAAATCGGACAATAGATTTTCTATTGTGGTCTATCGGGCGCTGGTTACAGTCAGATTTTTGCAAATTCAAAATACTGAATCATCGTAAAAACCCGATCGTAATCCTGTGCTATGGAGACATGGTCTAAGGCTCTGTCTCTGAAGTTCCATGTACAGCTGTTCTGTGCAGACACAGCACAAGCAAGGACTGGGAACCCCCATTTATATTCATCCCATTCATCCCATTCATCCCAGCACTCACCCATCTCTTCAACCTATCAATAACCTCTGGCATCTTCCCTTCTGCCTTTAAACATGCTACTATCACTCCAATCCTAAAAAAAACAACCTTTGACCCCTCTTCTCTGTCCAACTATCGCCCCATCTCACTGCTCCCTTTTGCTTCCAAACTCCTCGAGCAGCACGTCTATCTTCAGCTGTCCTCCCACCTCTCCTCCAACTCTCTTCTTGACCCACTACAATCTGGTTTTCGACCCCACCACTCTACCGAAACTGCCCTAACCAAAGTCACTAATGATCTAGTAACTGCTAAAGCCTCATGCCACTACTCTGTGCTCCTCCTCCTAGACCTGTCCTCTGCCTTTGACACTGTCGACCATTCCCTCCTGCTACAAATCCTCTCCTCCCTCGGCATCACGGACTTGGCTCTTTCCTGGATCTCCTCGTACCTCACTGATCGGACTTTCAGCGTCTCTCATTCTTGCTCCACCTCCTCCCCCGGGCCACTCTCTGTTTTGGGGTCCCCAGGGGTCAGTCCTGGGTTCCACTACTCTTCTCTATCTACACCCTTGGGCCCCGGTCAGCTCATAGCCTCACATGGCTTTCATTACCACCTGTATGCTGATGATACCCAACTCTACATCTCTGGCCCAGATGTCACTTCTCTACTCTCCGGATCCCTGACTGTCTGTCCTCCATTTCCTCCTTCTTCTCATCACGTCTCCTAAAACTAAATGTGGAGAAAACAGAACTCATCATCTTTCCACCATCCAACTCTACCCCTGCCCCTGATCTCTCTATTACAGTCAACGGCTCTACACTTTCACCGGTCCCACAAGTCCGCTGTCTTGGGTAATCCTAGACTCTGCTTTATCTTTCAAACCACACATCCAAACCCTCACCTCTGCCTGCCGCCTCCACCTGAAAAACATCTCTCGCATCCGCTCATTCCTCGGCTATGACACTACAAAAATGCTGGTCCATGCCCTTGTCATCTGCCGCCTAGACTACTGCAACATCCTTCTCAGTGGCCTCCCAGCTAGCACCCTCGCTCCCCTCCAATCCATCCTTAACTCTGCTGCCCGTCTTATCCACCTCTCTCCTCGCTACTCCTCTGCCTCTCCCCTCTGCCAATCCCTTCACTGGCTTCCCATTGCCCAGCGAAATCATTTCAAGCTACTAACATGACCTCCAGGCTCTCCAGGACCTCTCCCCTCCAAACATCTCTGCCCTAATTTCCAAATATCTCCCCCCACGCACTCTCCGCTCCTCACAGGACCTTCTCCTTGCTCTCCCCTTACCCCCCACAAAACCCCGCTCCCAAGATTCTCCCTGCTTCACCTACACCTGGAACCCTGCCCCAACACACAGACTCCTCCCACTTTCACCGTTAAAAAAACCGAAAACCCTTTCTTCGGGTTTGCCTAAAACCTTCACAAACCCTTGGGTCACTACTTCCTCCAAAAACAGTCTGCCCCTCCCCTCCGTCTCTTTCCCCCCCCTTGTGTTTGTGCCCTCGGGGGTAGGGTCCTTTTCCCCCTCTGTCGTCCCAATTGTCTTTACCCCTTATCCGTACTCGTTTGATTTTATGTAATGTATGTAACCCCTCGAAGTACAGCCCCCTGGAAAATCAAGGCGTTTAAAATAAATAAAATAAAAATAATAATAATAGTTTTTTACCCCTGAAAAGTAGATGTATTATCATATACTGTACACCTGCCATGTAGATGTATTATCATATACTGTACACTTGCCATATAGACATATAGGAAAACATGTATTTAACCAGTGTTAAATCCCTTTAGAGGAGTGTATAAGGCACCAGTATGTATGAAAGTATCTCACGATTTTACTGTCCTGTTCTACGGCAAAATTTGTCTCAGCAAAGCCACTTTGAATTTGGTATGGATTTGTACGACAGTTATGCGACAAACTTTGACGCATTCGTATATTTCACCCTAAAGTTTGTTGCAATCATACGATTCTTTAGTCACGCGCCCCCGCAAACCTGACACATTCAAAGGTGTTGTGTCTGGTGCAGAATGCACCAAGTTTGGGCTTACGACTGCTTATACATCTATAGAACAGGGCTAAGTTTTTTGGCCGCAAAGCACGCCAGAAAATTGTGTATAATTGCGATAGTGTGCACTCATCATATAGATATAAAGTCCTATACATTGTTGAGATAGGTATGGGTCCTGCCTCTGGGACCTGCACTTATCAAACACTTATGGAATATTGTGTTGCTATGCCATAAATGACTTTAAACATGACCCAAATAATTATTTTCATTGTTGATTTATTGATTTATGTATTTTATACTATGTTTTATTTTACCATATTTTTTCTTTTTCAATTAAAATGTTTTATTACCTCTGTGGATTTTGCTGCTCTGCCTAGTGGAACTATGTTCACAATCGACAGTACAGTATACAATCTAACTGGTGGGGCCTGGGTGCCTTAAAGGGGTTTTGCCATTAAGTGAAATTTATGTGGGAAGTTTGCAAATTAAATAATAAACATTTTCTGTGCTGTCATTCTACTTCTGTCCTCTGTACTCCTTAGTAAATAGTCAAACAATGCAAATAAATATAAAAAGAAACCTCAATGAGGTCTGTGCATTGATCAAGAGAAAAAAAAACAACACAAGTTTGGTTCCTGCAGGGATTTGAACCTAGGACCCATGTACTGTGAGGTAAAAGCTTTACCTATCAGCCACTCACAGCTCTATACATAAACAGACCTTTCTTTGACTATAGAGAGGAAAGGCCTGGTAATGTTATCCTGCTGGGTCACATGATATGCAATTCAAACAAATCACACACGCCCCCTTCTGAGCACACAGAGCTGGATGCAGGAGGTATGAGATCATGGCAAAACCCCTTTAAATTGATACATAGGTTGTATGTTTGTTTAAAATGTAATAAAGAATTATATTAAAAAAAAAACTTTTGGGCCTGGTTCACCTGAATAGGCTGCGATGTGTCTGTCAAACGACAGGCAACAAAGGCACCTGGCAGACCCCATTGACTACAATCAAGTCTGCTGGGTTTCCATCCTGATGGCCGTCATTTTAAATGAAAAAAATAGCACTGCATGCGGTGCTATTTTTTCCTTCATTTCTTATGGAATCTGCTTCATAGGCACCGAACAGAACCTCCAACACAGAAGTGAACCAGGCCTTAGGTGGATTCATTAAAATGTTTTTGGCTTTTTACTTTTTTTCTAATACAATAGCGGAAATTTACCAAAGCTTGTGGAAATAAATAGTAAAGCAGTTCTTTGTAGAAGCCAGGTTTCAGCTCTCGTTTTTCAGATGCTTTTCGGAAAATGAGATCACTGACCTGATTACTTGCTATGGAAAAGAAATCTGTTTTTTGCACTGCAGTTTTTGATGTGGAAAAAAAAAAACTACAAAGCTACAATTACTGCTCAATGGCTGGAAGATGCACTGAATCCCAGCAGCAGGCGTCTCTGGCCCATATACTGCATGGGACAGATATAGCAGGTGCTGGTTTCTCTAGATACCAGTTCACACCAGCATGCAAAAAGCCACAGTATAACACATAGGGAGACTGCCAAATGCAACAATGCATTTAGATAAGGTGATGCAAAGGGTAACACCATTCGTACAGGAACACTATGCTGAGTTACAGCCAATAACGCCCATAATAGTCAAAAGGGCAGGCTGCCCAGCACTTAAAGGGTGTCCTGCACAAAATACTTGTACCCTAAGCTGACCAGTGTTTTAGGGCTAAAAAATGATAATAGACTGGAAAAATATAAAATATGAGGTATTAGTTGATACGGTAGCTACAGTACGCAAGCTCGCAAGCCCCGGCAAGGCTCCTCATTTCTTGCGAGTCCCTACACCACAGGTGTCACACTGTGGCCCTCCAGCTGTTGGGAAACTACAACTCCCATCATGCCCACTGTTATAGATTATACAAATGCATGATGAGTTGTAGTTTCCCAACAGCTGGAGGGCCACAGTGTGACACCTGCCCTACACTATTAAAAATAAGACCACAGAAAAAATGGGACATAAATTACCAAAAAACTAAAAAGCTACAAATACTGCTCAAAGCATGGAAGATACACATAGTCCCACCAGCAGTCGTCTCTGGCCCATATGCTGCATTGAACATATATAGCAGGTGCCGGTCATTAATGAGCAAATGCTCTAGATACCAGTTCACACCAACATGCAAAAAGCCACAGTATAACACATAGGGAGACTGCACAAATGCAACAATACCGATGAAAATTGCATATAGATAAAGGTGATACAAAGGGTAACGCCATTCATACAGGTCTACAATGTGACCATTACATAGAATGCTTAGAATGCATGCATTGCATAGAATGCATAGTGCAGTGATGGGACATTGATACAGTATGTCACACAAAAAAAAACTCTAAGCGAAAGGTGAACATATTCTAAGACACTTTAATTATGACTCCTGTTATGAATTAAAAAATGGGAAAAACTGCTGGATTTTAAGAAGTCTGCAGGCACCTTGCAGCCCTGCCGCAGTATCCATCAGGTTAGATTTTTGCGGTATCCTGACAGATACCACAATCGAGAGCCAAAAACAAGCAAATGGGACTTTAGTAAGACAACCCACTGAAGGGCCAACATATCATAGTTCTTTGGGATTATCATGTAAATTCTGTGCAGTAATATAGTAGTACACCACAATTTATAGGCCACTGTAAGATATAAACTCTAAGGGCTCTATTTTTAAATGGGCGCACTCCAATATCGGGCACATAACAGAGCGCCCGCGGCACTTTGTAATGCACCTGAGATTGCGGGGTGTGCTGGAGGTGTGTCGCACTAGAACCGTGCAAAATAACCCCGTATGAATTTTGAATGGCAAACCAGGGCATTACTGTGGAACAGGTAGAGCACTTTTAAAGAGGTTTTTCCCGAGCCTGACTTGTCGTTGGGAGCTAGAAAGCGTAAATTTGACCCGCAGTAGAACAGGCTAATAGATTCAGGCACATTCTACGCTACTAATACACGCAAAAAGAATGGCGCCTGGGCGGAAAAAATCATACATGTCGCCCTAAGTCAAGTTGTACTGAGCACTTAGCTTGAAAACGTATCCAGAAATAACAGTACCATACAGCAGATAATGTACAATGAAATGTTCTGGAGGGCTTGTTCTCACAGAAAGTGGCCACATAACTCCTTCCCATTAATGGATCTTCAAAAATGTCTAAATAGTACTGCCCTTACTATAAAAGCATGTAATAGTGCACATTCTCCTGACCCAAGAGCCAGGATCGGAGTAGAGCTGTCACCTTTTCCATAAAAAAAAAAAACCTCAAAAACTGAGTCTCTGTAGGGCCACATGCACAGATAAAGTTCTGAGTCTCAGAACGTGGAACACACAAATTTTTTTCCATATAAAACACAGTTTTTTCAGCAGAAATACTAAAACATAAAAACTATATAAACACATACTGTATGTACAGGAGACTTGTGAGAGTTGTAAAGGGAAGGAGGGGGGAGTAATTGACATGTTCATTATCTCGGCGGAATACGCGCCATGGATAATGAAAGTCTATGGGGCCGGCGGGCAGCGCCCTCGCCCCGCCCCTGCCCCTTATTCAAGCCGTATTGCGGGCGGAACCCGGGCCCCAATCACGGCTTGAATACCGGTGAACCGGCCCCAAAAGAAAGCCGCCTTGATTTTTTAACGTTGATGGTTTAAAAGGATGTCCCCCCGGCACCCCGGGTTTCGGCCCTTTTTTTCAATGGTTTCGGTTTTGCAGACCCCTAAAAACCAGCCGAAAAATTTTCACAAAAGGGCTCCTTGGAAAACCCCTGCAGCAGCCCCAGGGCCGCCATCAAAATTGCTGGGGCCCCCCTCTGGCCCCGGCGACCCCCCCCCCCCGCTACGCCCCCTACCTTGGCCGTCCCGACAGGCCCCCCCCAATCCCAACCCCACAACCATCCCCCCCCCGCCAGAAAAAGAAAAAATTGTTTCGGGGGGTCCAAGAAAAAAAAAATGCAACGTGCCATTGTTTTTAGTTTTATTTTTGCGGTTTATACAAGGTACAACTATCTGTTTTTTAGGGTCATTCAAACAATCCAGCAAATACCCACAAAAAGTTAGCCAAACATTTAAAACCAGACCAATATTCCCAAAGCAAAAATAACAAAACAAATAATACCGCCACCTCCTCCCAAATCTGACAGCACCACCATAGTTTTTACTGACCACACCTCCAAGACCAATACACAAAACAAAAACAATTTACAAGCCCCAATAATCCCGCCCATCATCCCCACATATCCCCCCATGAAAAACTGAAAATACCCCATACTGTTAGGAATAAAAAAATTACACCAAGCCCAAATTTTTCCCCACACAGTGCCCCTATAGGGGTAATACCGGGGTACACAGGTGCTTTGCAAATATTTATTTACATTTAGGGCCTCACAGTGACTTTTTGTCTATGATCTTTCACTTTCCCTTTCTTCCTTTTGGGTCTGACCACCGGGGAAACTCTCCTCCCAACCCAAAGTCCCCAAATATAAAACAAAAACACCTGAGCTCCCACTTTTTTAATTTTTTTCCCAACTGAGTCCCCCCTTCCCCCTATGTAAAACCCCCCCCCCCCTCCAAAATACCCAAACGTAATAATTCCCCCAGAAAAATATTTTCCCCCCATAAAGCAGGTACTTCGGGGGCCCCCTTTTGGTATGTGGGGAAAAGGGGGCCCCCAGGCGTAGCTGGGTAGTTTGGGGGGCGTAGGTAGCTTGGGGGCCCCGGTGAAAAAGGCTTGGGCCCCCCGTTTCCCCCCTTATTTTGGGGCCCCTTTTCCCCCTCCTTTTTAGGGCCCCCCTTCCCCTCCCCCTTTTGTTTTGGTCCCCCTTAAAAATTTGCCCCCCCCCTCCTCCTCTTTGTTAGGGCCCCCCTCCCCTTCTGTTAGGGCCCCCCCTTCTTCCTTTAGTTAGGGCCCCTCCTCCTCCTTTAGTTAGGGCCCCCTCCTTTTCTTGTTTGGGCCCCCCCCCTCTCCTTTTTTAGGCCCCCCCCCTCTCCCTTTGTTAGGGCCCCCCTTCTCCCTTTATTAGGGCCCCCTCCCTTTTATTTTGGGACCCTCCCCCTCCTTTTTGTTAGGGACCCTTTCCCCCCCTTCTTTTTTAGGGCCCCCTCCTCCCCTTCTTTAGTTAAGCCCCCTTCCTCCTCCTTTTTTAGTTTAGGGCCCCCCCCTCCTTCTTTCTTTAGTTTTGGGCCCCCCCCTCCTCCCTTCTTTTTATTAGGGACCCCCCTCCCTTTAGTTTGGGCCCCCTCCCCTTTAGTTAGGCCCCTCCTCCTCCCTTTAGTTTGGGCCCCCCCCCTCCTTTAGTTAGGGCCCCCCTCCCCCCTTTAGAGGGCCCCCCCCTCTCCTTTAGTTAGGCCCCCTCCTCCCTTTAGTTAGGCCCCCCCCTCTCCTTTGTTTTGGGCCCCCTCCTCTCCCTTTTGTTGGGCCCCCTCCCCTCCCTTTTGTTAGGGCCCCTCCTCCTCTTTAGTTAGGGCCCCCTTCCCCCTCCTTCTTTAGTTAGGGCCCCTCCTCCTCATTCTTTAGTTTTGGCCCCCCTCCCCCTCCTCCTTTTGTTTTGGGCCCCCCCCTCCCCCCTTCTTCTTTAGTTAGGGCCCCCCCCTCCTCCCCTTTTTTAGCCCCCCCCCCCCTCCCCTTTTGTTAGGGCCCCCCCCCTCCTTTTAGTTAGGGCCCCTCCTCCCCCCCTTTATTTTGGGGCCCCTCCCCCCTCCTTTAGTTAGGGCCCCTCCTCTCCTTTTTTTAAGGGCCCCCCCCTTCCTTTTTTTTTGGGCCCCTCTTCTCCTTTTAGTTAGGCCCCCCTCCTCCCCCCTTTATTAGGGCCCCCTCCCTCCTTTAGTTAGGGCCCCCTCCTCCTTTAATTTTGGGCCCCCTTCCCCCTTCTTTTGTTAGGGCCCCTCCCTCCCCCCCTTCTTTTAAAGGCCCCTCCCCTCCCCCCTTCTTTAGTTTGGGCCCCCCCCCCCCCTCCTTCCCCTTTTAGTTAGGGGGCCCCTCCTCCCCCTTTTCTTTTTAGGGCCCCCCTCCTCCCCCTTTAGTTTGGGCCCCCCTTTTCCTGCCCTTTTAGTTAGGGCCCCTCCTCTCCTTTAGTTTTGGGCCCCCCCCCTCTCCTTTATTAGGCCCCCTCTTTCCCCTTTGTTTGGGACCCCTCCTCCTCCTTTTTTAGGACCCCTTCTCCCCTTTAGTTAGGGCCCCCTCCTCCCCTTCTTTAGTTAAGGGGCCCCTCTCCCCCTCCCTTTTTATTTGGGCCCCCTCCCCCCTCCTTCTTCTTTAGTTAGGGGCCCCCTCCCCTTTTCCTTTAGTTGGGCCCACCCCTCCCCTTTTGTTGGCCCCCCTCCCGGGCCCCTTTTTTGGGGCCCCCTCCCCCTCTCCTTATTAGGGCCCCCCCCCTCCCCCTTTTGTTAGGGCCCCCCCTGCCCTTTAGTTAGGGCCCCCCCCGCTCCTTTATTTGGCCCCCCCTGCTCCTTTAGTTTTGGGGCCCCCCGCTGCTCCCTTTGTTAGGCCCCCCGCTGGTCCCTTTAGTTAGGGACCCCTCCCCTCCTTTTTTTAGGGACCCCCTTCCTTTCCTTTCTTTAGTTAGGGCCCCCCCCTTTTCTTTAGTTAACCCCCCCGTCCCCTCTTCTTTGTTAGGCCCCTCCCCTCCTTCTTCTTTGTTAGGGACCCCTCCTCCCCCTTCTTCTTTAGTTAGGGCCCCTCCCCCTCCTTAGTTAGGGCCCCCCTCCCTGCTCCTTTATTGGGGCCCCCCTCCTCTCCTTTAGTTGGGGGCCCCCCTTCCTCCTTTAGTTGGGGCCCCTCCCCCTTTAGTTGGGGCCCCCCTCCTCCCCCTTTGTTTTTAGGGCCCCCTCCTCCCCTTTTAGTTAGGCCCCCTCCTTCCCCTTTTTTTTTAGTGTTCGGCCCCCCCGTTACCAATTACCACCTTTCCGCGCTCCCCCGGCGTCTCCGTCTGCTCCCGCCCCAAGCCTGCTGCTTTAGGCCGGGAGCTTTAGGGGGTGGGCTTTTCTCCACTCATCGTGACCGGTATTTGTCCCTTGCCGTGGGGATGCAGCCTAAAGGTCAGGTTCCTCTAGAAAAATTAGAAAGCTTCTGGTAGCCCACTTAAAAAAAACACCAAAAAGAAAGTATAGAGACCCTTCAATTAGTGTACACAAAAATCAAAATAAATATTTAACCCCAAATTTCACAACAAAAAAATTTTTTAAAAACAAATCAAATAAATTGAACCCCCATCAAAAAGGGGTTGGGCATTCCCCCAAAAACCCAAAGAAATCTAAAAAGAAAACAAAAACTATGTCAGAACAATAGAACCTGAGGGATCAGATAAGTAATAAATCAATGTTATAAATAATTTAAATGCATCGAAAAAACAATTATAATTTTGCAATCTAAATATATTCCCAAATAGGAGGATATGTCACCAGAAAGTGGGTAGATGCTTTGCCACGCGTTTCTCTTCCCAGCTTTTTCAGGAGGTTGGGCGGCCAAAGCCTTTTTGGTGATCTTGTTTGATTGTCGCTATTTAAGGGAGGGTTTTGGCCTGCAGTGGGGTTTTTCTTGCCTGGTTCCCCCACAAAAAACGGTGGTAATATTTGTTTTCAAGTGTTTTTAACAGTACTGGATTTGTCTGGTTTGCGTTATATGTGATTAATGTCAATACATACACCCACAAATAAAAAGAAAAAAGGGGGGAAAAAATAAAAGTTTCCCTCCAATATTTTTAACTGCAACAACCTTGCTTCTTTTGGTTTTAATGGGTGCCTTTTGTTTCTGTAGGTTTTTAGGCTAGTTCACAGGGCGAATTGCGGGTGTCGTACACCCCAATTACTCAAGGGTTTGGGAGCACCTGATCGCGCGTACCCCCCGGGGCGGGGGGGGTGGGCAGCCCGCAGGCCAAATAGACGGGTCATTGCTCGCAGCAAATTGTCGACCGGGGAAGGGGGCGAATCAATTTAAACGTGGTTTTCCGTAATTTTGGCGCGCAATTTCTCGCTCGTATTAGAGCACATATACGACGTGAAATGCGTGCCGAAATTTGACCGTCTGAACATACCCTTAAAGTCCTTCAGACAGTCCAATTTACCCTAGTAGTGCATATAAAAAGGGCTTCTCCATAGCAAATCACCCTTCTAAGTAGCCTTTGGGGCTGTTTTTAGTTGGTGCCTAGAGGAATATCTTCCACATAATAAGATACCTTTATGTTACAAGGTCCATGGTAGATGGGTCCTTGTTACAGATTCTGCACCGGGGCCCAGGAGCTTTATGTTCTGCCTGTGATGTGCTATTTTAGAAAGTAATCCAGTTTTATCGAGTTTCTGCAGCCTCTTTTGGGTTTTAGCTGTCAGAACTAATGTGCTGAAAATTCCCTTCTCTTTTAAACAAAAGGGATAAAAACCCTTGGAAAGTGTCTTGCAACCCCTAGTATGAATGAAGATGAAAGGGAGCTTCCCCAAAGGGGACAGGCCTACAAATTTAAATGGTGAAAATCCTTTCATGCAAAAAATATGTGACGTATAATTATACTCTGGAAGTAGATGAATGTAGCGTCTGTATTTAAAGGGAACCTGTCGCAAAACCACTGCCGTGATGTTATACTGCTGGGTTCTACCTCTCTAACCACCAGCGGGCATAGATTTCATGCTCGATGAAATCTTGAGTATGCTCAGTTGACTTTTTGTTGCTTTATGGGGATTTTATCACAGCGAAAAGCCCAAAGGGTGCTACATCTTGCTTCACTAACTGGGGGAAGGTGCAAGTCACCCCGAATGTGGGATTTCACCAGACCAAGCAATTCCTTGTCACGGTCATGTGCAGGTGGGTTTCCCCCAGGTCACCCTGGAGATGATGTGCAAAATATGCAGGGACCCCCCCGTCTTCATGGGCCTGCCCCGGCCCTCAGGTTGGGTGTAGGGAACCCCAGGTCGCTCCCCTATATGGCTACATGCGTACGCCAAATGCCCAAACCAGGAACCAGGGAACGGTAGAGACTAACAGACAAAGGCACAGCAGCAAGGGTTAGCAGCACAGGGGCGCAGAAAAACAGCATCCAGGACACAGGTACAGATTCAGCAAAGACACCCCAATTTGCCAGGGCAAATACAGAAAGTTCCTTAAAGGGGTCTTGCCACAATTTCATTTCATACCTCCTGCATCCAGCTCTTCGGCTCTGTTGCTCAAAGGGGGGGTGTGTTATTTTTTTGAATGAAATCAGGACCCAGCAGGATGACACACCACCAGTTCCCCCTCAGTCAAACACAGATCAATTTTTGTATGTGGCAGCTACAAAGTACCAGAGGAATTTTTTTTTTTCCCACAGCTCAAGGGTCCTAGGGTTTAAACCCTGAGGAACCAAAACTGTGGATTTTTTTTTCCTCTTTATCAAAAATGCACGCCTGATTGAGGTTTTTTTTTTTTTTGTTTATTGGACTTTTTGACTAATTAAAAGGGGTACGAGGACAGGAGTAAAAGGGCAGCACTGGGGTTGAACATCAGTACTGTGAGATAGAGTTGATGTCGGTCATGGTGCCAGACCTTAAAAGCTTCAGCCCCGGTAAAACCCCTGGAGACAAACTGTAAACATGTTCACAAGGGGCACTAAAACAAAAACGGTCCAGAATTTTTAACAAAGATAAATTTGAAAAGTTATTTGGGGGCGTGGCCGGAAGTCGGCGCAATGGA